>JABJVR010004001.1:0-35826 GCA_025773905.1 Chitala chitala
GTGTGTGTGCGCCCTGTGGTGGGTTGGTGCCCCGCCCTGGGTGTCCCCTGCCCTGCGCCCTGTGTGCTCTGGGATGGAATCTAGGTTTCCCCGCGACCCTCACCAGGAATAAGCGGTTAACATAATGGATGGATGGATGGTCCCCAGTTCTGATAATTTTAGCAGCTGTGGTCCAAAACACCTTCTGTTATTGGCGCCCCCCTGATTGTCCAAAGAACTTTCACCACTTCTTTCTTCCAGTTTAATTTAAATTTTTTTTTTCACCAAACTAGATCAGTCAGACTATTTCAGTCGAATATTATAAATGATGCACGCGATTTCAGAAAAAAGGAATCATCCTAGTAGCCAATCACGTCACTGCAACATAATCGAGCTCACTTGAGGGCAGAGTCTGGCTCACTTCGAGCTTGGTCCTGAGGACTGTCTGTGTGGACATGGTACAGTCCGTTATGGGTTGGATAGAAAGTGTAGAAGTGCCCTAGTTCAGTACAGTCCAGTACGGTATGGTTAATTTGAACTAGTGGAAAAGTGCCATTGGTTGTCCATTTGCCTCCCTGATTTTATTCAGGATCAGAGGAAATTTGTATAGGCATTTTGTTCCTGAAGGAGGGAATTCATGTGCAGCTTGTCAGTTCATTTGTGAAACATCTGTTTGTTCAGCTTGTGCGCCCTGTAGCCTGTACATGCTAATGTATTTTGTTGTTACCTGAGCACCAGTTCACTCAAAACATCTTTAAAATAGTGTTGTCAGTAGTCGTGGTGGTGAAGGCTTCTGTTGAGAAGTCGTGGCGGTTCTGTTGTTCTATTTTTGCATCGTTCAAGCAGAATTTGCTCAGCTGCCGGATTCCTCCAAAGGGCCGCTAGCCTTGTAACCTCACGACTATGTCTGCCTTTGACCCCAGCACTAGGGCCGCTTTTAGAAGCATGCTGCTCGAGGCGCTGTCTCAGTCGTCTCTGGAATTTAAGCGGGATAAACAGATCGGCTTGTTTTTACTGACGGCGGTGTAACTCGTTGCCATGTTATTGTCTCAAGTGTTATAAACAACCTGTTTATGAAGCTACTTTAAATGCCATTGGATAAATGGCCAGAAAAAACAGTGGCCCAGAATGTATCTTACGTTATTTTTTTCGCTGCTGTTAATGCTTCCTTATTGGGTCAGTCGGCTAAGGTGCTCTTCCTGAGCACCCGCTGTTCAACGAGAACCCTCTGGCAGGCACTCAAACTGGCTTTGTTCCACCAAGGAAGAGAGGGCGGGTCGACCAGGTTATCGTAGCCGGCTGCCGTGGACCAGCCTGGCTGACCTGTTACGCCCTCAGAGGTCGGTGGTGCCAGTGGTTGACTGCTGTAACCACTCAGATGTGCGCTGAGGCCTTTGTAACTCTCAATGGTTTTATGTGACAACAAGCTCGGCCTCAAACACACACACCACACACACACACAGCTCATATTAATTAGCCCTTAATGTGATGTGAATGTTTAGGTTTGTCCACTCTGGCTTGAGTGTAAAGAGCAACTTGTTTTGTCATCTGTAAAGGAGGGGAAAGTGAAGACACAATGCTGTTCACAGCTTCCTTTTCCTGAAGCCCTCTTTCTGGGAAGCTGAACAGTACATGATGTTGTGTTTGCTTTTGTCAGTTAAAAAGCCTCAGAAGGTGTTAACAATGAGGCTGGAATATGTATAAAGTCAAACAAATATTATTCTTAAAAATTCAGCTTAGCGCCGGTGAGGCGAGATCGAGTATGATAAAAAGCACAGAAAACAACTGAAGGCACACAGCTTTCGCTTCAGTGCTGTTTATCAATTTAGTTGCAGGCAGTGTGAAACAAAGGTGTTTGTTTTTGTTGAGGAACAAATTTGTTTCTTTGTACATAGGAGTTGTAACGATTTCTTTTTTTATGCACTCAGTGCTTAGTGTAAATGCTGATTTTCTCATTTCATTATATGCTCATTGACTAAGTGATATTGTCATTGTTTTTAATTAAATGGGGATGTTGTCACACAGGCATTTTTGGATTTATCTAATGGTGTTTGACTTATTTTGCAGATGCACGGCATGTGCAGTTTTTGCAGTAGGCTGTGGGGAAAGGTTTTAAGAGCTTTGAACAAGCGTGTGATTGTCTTTTGTGTTGTGTGTTTGCATCATCAGTGGGTCATGAAAACGCCGCTTTTTAATCTGCTCTGGTGGGTCTTATGTCCTCAGATCTTCAGGGGGTTTGAATTTCTGCCTATTGTGACCACAAATTAGTTTCCATTTCGCTGTTTGTCTTGAGTGTCAGAAGCAATTTGTATTGTCTGCAAAAGTAGGAAGTCGCTGTTCATCTTCGGAGTTCTTTAACTCATTTTTTTTTTTTATTCTGGTCTTTATCTCTGCCTTTGAATTTTCAGGCCTCTTTTGACAAAGCAATGATTCACAGATTTCCCACGTTAGGCTTTTTTACTGGCCGTGATTCAGTGCTCAGCCTGTAGAGAAGGCAGCATTATCTGCAGAGCTGAGACACTTCTCTTAACAGCTTACTCTGTAACACCTTTAAGGTAAAGCAGTGTCACCAATTTAGAACATATTTTTGTCGCAGATCAAGACAACTGTACTGTATATCTCCTCTGTTCAGTCAGCTAAAGTCGGTATATACCTGTTTATTTTTCTTCTATAATAGCAAATAACTTGCAGTTAAATAACTCTGAGAATTAAAGTGGTTGCGAAAAAATATCAGTTACTTTCACTGCATTTATTGTTTTTTAAACTGTATAATTTAACCCCTTATAACGCTGTAAGTGTTTTAGGTTTTGGCATGAACACAAGGCACAGCAGAACTTTCTCAGAGCTTTGAGTGAGAGAACATTTAAAAGAGAGGTTTTTCTAAGAGATACAAATTCAGTAGTAACTAAAAACATTGCTGTGTATAGTTTGAGCGTTTGATTGGTTTTAGTAAGTAGAGACTTTGTAGGCTTTCATGATGAGCTGGTGTGCTGTACACCTATGCAAGCTTGGGGGTGTGAGTGTGGTGGTTTGGTGACACGGTAAGACTTCCTGTTTTATGTGCGTAATAGATGGTCCGTTTGTGTAGCTGCTGAAAACATTATTACCCCAATTACCATAAGTAAGTTCTTGTTTCAGAAGCTTAGTTTGGGGTTTTATTTATAGTCAGTTGCATTGCTCTCAGTTGCATCGATTGCAATTCTAAGGTGTTTGACATGGCGCTGAGTGTTCAGGAGTGCGTGGTGAACGTTAGCGTTTTGTGTTTTGTCCAACGTTGACAATGTAAGCCAGGTCCACCACTGAGTCTCGGATCGCATTGTGGTGTTTTACTAGTAGTTTTGCGGAGTTTTATCCAAAGGCATGTGTGTTATGTGCGTTCCAGTGTGTCCAGATGTTTTCAAAACGGGAATGTGTTTTTCCTGTGCAGATAAAGGACATGCGGCTTTGAAGGCTTACGCCGACGACCCCGTGAAGACCGTGCTCCGATAAGAGAAGATGGGATTTGGACGCGACCTCCGCAGCTCTCACGAGGGCCTCGTGAAGCTGCAGGACTGGGAGCTGAAGGTGCTGGAGGCCATCAAACGTTTCATGAGCCTGCGGGTGAAGAGCGACAAGGAGTACGCCTCGCTGCTGCTCAGCATCAGTCAGCACGTCGACAAGCACGACCCCACCTGCCAAGCCGAGTACGCCAGCGGCGTTGCTAAGGTGCGCCATTCCCTCTGTCTCAGGCCTGGCGCCAGTCTGCAGATGCGTAGCCTAAACCAGGGGTGGCCAACCACGGTCCTGGGGGGCCCCAGTGGGTGCAGGTTTTTGCTTCAGCCAATTTCTGCTTTTAATTGAATCTTTATGTCAATTAAGCATTTCACTTTTTTGTATAATTACAGTGGCAATCCAGTAATTCTCAATAAGCTTTAATCATTTTAAATATGAATTTTAAAAGCATGACAAAGACTTACTAATGTTGCTTAATTTTTAAAAACGTTTTAGCAGATATGGTACATTTTAATCCATCTGTTGTTAATAATGACTTAAGTTACTGCTTAAGCATTCTTTATTGGCACCTGTTTCTGCTATTCATTAATTATGACAATTCAGATACAATTAGTAATGGCAGCAGGTTTGAATTAAAGACCTTGATGAATTATCCATACGTTTTCTATAATTCTGCAGTTATAAATTGTAATGTGTGTTTTATAATTATATTACTGATCATAAAGCCTAGACCCAATACACTGTTACCTGCTTTGGAATTGTTACATTGGTGTTGAATCTGTCCCGAAACATTTTCATACATGTCGCCAGGAGAGTTCCGTTCGGTTGCTAGTGAAGCACTAAACTATTGACAACTCCTGCATATTTCAGTTGGTAGTAGGGTAAAATAGTGTATGTTTGTCAATAGACATAAACAGCATAAATGCAGTCCTCTAGAGGAGGTGGTCTTCTGCATGACCCTTGAAGACTGAGTATTTATGTAGCAAGGAATTGCATCATGAGTGCGGAATGTGGACAGTCAGAAATACCGTGTTCACATACCTGTTTACCACCTCGGTCACACAGTCTCAAACGAGGTACATGGTCATCGATTTACCTTGGCCTTTCTTTCTTTTTCAAAATTAAAGCCAAAGTCCCTCAGCAGAAGCATGAGCAGACACAGTGGTTTGGTTTCATTTGAGCGCAGCCTTTAAAATTTGTAGGCTGGACTTGCTGTTCTTTTGGGTCACATTCAGGAGGTAGGCTCACAAGCCACTGGTCTGGATAAGCTGCAGCTCTGATAAACTGTCCACCCGACAGTGCTCAACTTGGAAGCTGCAGTCGAAGAATTCATAGTGCAACAGTGTTGTTTTCCCCAAGATTTTGCTGGGAGACGGGGCTGTATGTTGACCTGATGTTCACCTGCGTTAGCCTGCTGCCTGACATCATGTACACAGGCATGTCAGCCGTTTGTTGGTCTTCCACATAATTCTGTGTGTTTCTAAATGCTTTAGTTAACTCGCTGAGTTTCCAGCAAACTTTTCTGGAAAGCACAAGTTCTGCAAGCTTCTACAAAACCAACAGCTTTGTTAAAGCTCATGTAGTCCAGGAAGGGATAGGCCTGGCAGCTACTGTTTGACCAAAGACTGAGGGCAGGTGTGTGTCTTCTCCTCTTGATACCATCTAGTCCTGGGCTCATGTGGTGCAACAGACAGAACAGCTGAGCAAGATCATGAAGTCTCATGCAGAAGATCTGAACTCGGGACCCTTACACCGGCTCACCCTCATGATCAAGGACAAGCAGCAGGTGAAGAAGAGCTACCAGAGCATCCACCAGCAGATTGAATCAGAGATGAACAAGGTACGCCACCCGTTGTCAGGAGTGAGGTGGACGTGCGCCCAGGCGATTGCCGTGTCGTCTTCCTGATGGCTAAATTGGCAAATGCGATGCAAAAGTTATGGCAGCAGTCAAGTGCAGTCTGCTGTCTTGGTTAAAAGCGATGGTGACTAAGCTTTTCTTTCACAGGTTACAAAGACTGACCTGGAGAAGTTAAAAGGCACTTACAGACAGCTAACGAAAGATGCCAACTGCGCCAAAGAGAAGTATAGGGAGGCTATTATAAAAGGTGAGGGTGGCTAAGTCACAGAGCGCCTGTATTTAAGATGTTATGAGTGAAGTAATGTTTCTGAAGTTATACAGGTCTGATATTTTCCCCAGCTGGAACCACTGTCCCCTTACTCATCTTGCCTATTCATTATCAATCTGTTGTGTATATTTGTTCATGATATGGATCATCTGAAATCTATGTGGTTTTACAGGATTTGCTCAGCCTTTGTTGCTAACTTGCATGAACACTAACATTTAAATGCACTGTAATATAAATACACAAAGTTTCTTTGTCGATACTTGGATTAAGATGCAGATATGACCAAGAAAGATTTAGTTTAGTGTCTACATGATGACTGTTGCTTTTTGTTACCTTAAAATATTCAGAGGAGCATCTTAAAACATCAGGTAAGTTGTCATCTTGCCAACTGTTAAGGGGTTTTGTGGCTGTTGTCTCAGCTGTCTGTAGAATTAAGTTTGCATGTATTTTATAGTGACTTCATTAAATAATTTTGCTTAGTGCCTCTTATGCAGAATGCTTTAATGTATTAAAGTATACGGTATGCTCAGAACATTTCAGACATTTGCTCTGGGCCAAAACTTGAGAAAGCATGACATCTCCAATATTTTAATTACATTTTTATTTGCTGTAAATTAATCAACCAGACAGTCAGTTAATGAAATTAATGCGACCTGGTGGCTCAATCAAGCTGGGATGTGAAAGTTTCCTAGATCAAATCCCAGCACAGCCAGGTGTGTCCCTGAGCGAGACTGTCAGCGCTAGCTCCCTGTGCTCTACATGTGGTTGGCAGTGCACAGCTCCCCTCAGGGGATGGGTTAAATGCAGAGAAGCAATTTCCCACGGTGATTAATAAAGTACAATAAAAAAATTTATAAAAATTAATTGCCGATATATTGTGGACCCTTACAGGCCTGAATGCTTTGGTCAAAAAATTAAATGTTTTCCCTACAAATTTTCTGACACCATAGATGTGTCTCTGAAATTCAGTCTGTACAACTGCTTCTTCAGGTCCGCCTTAAATAACACATACGTTTTAAAATTAAATTGGGCATTTGGGAGGCAGTGTCATGTTTATATTTTATTCTGTACTCCCTTGACTTAAAAAGTTCCCTTATACAGTGCATGTCCTTTAAAATATTTTTTGTCAGTAGTAATTCCTGTAGACATACATTTTCCAGAGAAACACTGGCTCTTCGTTTTGTGCATGTTACGTTGAGTTTGCATGAACCTGTAGTGCCTAGCACGCGTGTGGAGGTGTCGTGAGGTTGCCGTTGAAGACTCGCACAATGCCAGTCCTTGACGGCCGTCGGTTTGTGTGGCCTCTCGTCTGAGAGCGCGCTGTCCAAACGCTGACGTGAACCACACACGCATGAACAGCCGAATTCTGAAAGCAGAGGATCCCGCGGCCTGTGACTGGACATAACTGAGGCGCTTTTTAATCCCCATCTGAAAAGTTCTGTTCTTTTTACCCATGTACATTATTGTCACAGGCCACCGATAAGGGCGCTTCAGAAACATCGGTATTCCTTGGGGCGCTTGAGCACGTCGGTGATGTTTCCTCTCCTGTGCTTTAACACAGCATGGATCTCAGTATGTTCTGAACCACTGCAGTCTGAGAATTTGACTGATTAACCATTGTTTTCATAACAAGTAGACTGTAAAGTCAAGGTGTTTTGCATAAGAATAGTTTCAATTATTTAATTTGATTTATTTTGGTGCATTTCATTATTTGAAGTGTTGACATTAGTACGATTGCTCATGTTGAGAAATGTCAAGGGGGAAAAGAATGAGCTTGCTTCCCTCATATACCTAATTTTCTATTAAACTATGTGACTTTGTTATCTCGTTAAGACAGCTATGACCACTGTTGTCTCTCTTTTTTAGCAATTTAGTTGCTGTTATGTGTGGTTTCCCTCTATTACTTACACTGAATGAGCTATTTCACTTGCTTCTGGTGTGGGGAAAATGTTTGACAGGTGTTTTATTTGTAAACACATCACCATCTTTTGTATGTGATACCGAGACTCACCCAACCATCGCTATGTTATATGATTATTAGTTTGTGCTTGTGAACTCAAATTGTGCATTTGCCAGAGCAGCCACTCCAACACCCACAAACAAAAACCATGATAAACAGGGGACAGGATGCTGCTGACTCATCAGATCTAGTTCACATAAATGACCCCCAAGATGCACAAACAGTCCTGTGTTAATTTGATTCTTATCTTGCCTTTTTAATGTTGCCTTTATTCATTTTTGCGTATTCCCTCTGCATATCATTGCATATCATTGTGTGATATGCAAAATGTTACAAGGTTTAAATTTTTTTTAACAGTCCACCAGAAATAATTGCTGTTGTGGCATGGCATTTTCTATGAATCGATGACTCTTACTTAAATGGTTCTATGCTGCTGAGATGGTGTTGACAAAGGAGGAAGTCATAGAGATGACATCAGTGTAGCACACAGCATTATTGTGGGTGTTGTTTTTCTGTTTGATACCCCTCTTAAAATTGATGAACAGTACAGATATTCATATTGCAGACAGTTCGAACAGGGCAAATGTCTATACAGTGAGGTTTTGTGCATTCTCCCTTACAAGTGCATACAGATCCTTGTAGAACTGATCGCTGTTCTCCATGAGAACATCCACCAGAACATGAATGTGAGAGTAGACCTTACTCCATCTCTGCTAAGAGATCCTCAGTGGCGCCCTGAGGAAGACCCATGCTGTGCGCATCTCACTGTTGCACCTTTGCCCTGACGGGCACCCCTTCACCTCCGCAGGTAAGGAGCCAGATAAAGCGCGCGAGCGCTACGACAAGGCCACCATGAAGCTGCATAACCTGCACAACCAGTATGTGCTGGCAGTACGCGGAGCCCAGCTCCACCAGGAGCAGTATCATGATGCAACGCTGCCGCTGCTCCTCGACTCGCTGCAGAAGATGCAGGAGGAGATGGTCAGCGCACTGTGAGTTCTCCCTCCCCCGCTGGCCAATCCACCCCCTCGCGAGTACGGTTGAAGGCCTGCTGGCGCCAGCCTCATCCCAGGATATCCCTGTGGTTTGCTACCCAGGGACCTGGACAGTCCACACACCTGGTTTATTTCATCACACTGGTTTATCTGATATCGTTCTGCAACCTACACAATAGAGGGATTTTTTTTTTTTGGTCACCATAGCAGCAGAATTTGCTGCATGAGGTTCTGATGCTTGATGGTTGGTTAGCTTTGCGTGCCTTGATGTGTCACTCACCCAGGATGCATTTGACTTTGGACATTGCAGAAATGTGTTACAACACATGTAAATGAGAATGAAAAGCTAGGAAACTGAAAAATAACTTTTTTCTCGTAACTATATGAAGGGCAGTCACGTATTACTTGTTTTTAAGTTAAATCCAAAGTGAATTTGGACTTCAGATGCGTGCATGCAAGTATGTTGATCGTATTGTATGAGCCGGTGTTACGAAGGGATTTAGATAAGTAGAAGGCATTTGTGAAAATTTACAATTTATTACTACTTTAAGCAGAATCACAAGGTATAAACTTGCTTAAAAATCTCTTGTTTAGTATTTCTTATATTGACTGTTTTGTTTGAGATATTGAGCACACATTTTCTTAGTGCTTCAAAGGTGTATTAGTTATTCTCTACATTTTAGTGATTTGCAGTCAGGCAAAACAAGAGCGAAACATATCAGTGTGAGCCCTTGAGTTTGAATGTCCTTTTTATTTACCTTTGATGCTTGGTATTGCAAGTAATGATAACACACAAACATCTGTTTTCAGGAAGGGGATTTTGGAGGAATACAGCGAAATCACCAGCCTCTTGTCTGATGAAATAGTCAAAGTTCATAAAGAGATACATACATCCATAGAGCAAATTGACCCGTCTTCAGAGTACGAGAATTTCATTGAAACACACAGGTCAGTACGAGTAGTGATGTCACTCTTGCAAAAATAAAGCAAAAAAAGTCTTGTTGCTTGACAGTTTGGTTGAGAAGAAATCTGTCAGGCACAATAATTTAAAAAGACCAATGCAATTACTGAGAAAAATTTCTCTTAACTGCGAAAGGCACCAACTGTTAATATCAACTGTTTTTCACCAGAACACAAGAAATTAGGGAACCAAGTGTAGAATTTGATGTTTCACTGCTGGAAGAGACGGAGAACCTTCAAGCCAATGAGATTCAGTGGAACAATTTAACTGCAGACAGTTTACAAGCAGTGTAAGTTTGTCTATATATTGTCTATAGATTTCATATAGAACATAGCACACGGTGTGTCGTAAATATATAATGTTGCGCGTTGTAACATTTTCAGATGTTTGATTTGCAGATGAAGCCTATGGAGATCGATTAGTGTTATCAGCTGTATGATTCAATGTTCTCCAGAGTCTTCTGGCTGAAGAGTGCCGTTGTCAGCTTCCTGAATTAGGGCTGACTGGACTTAAAATCGCAGCCGCTGTGCTGAAACCAAAAGTATAACGCCGCATGACATTTAACAGGCTGAAGTCCGCGTCGGACGAGCTGATCCTCATCCAACAGACCCTGCATACCAAAGAAGACCTCATGCAGGACCTGGAGAACAAGATAGAGGAGCATTCCAAGACGTGTGAAAAGAAGTCTGAGTATGTAGCTGACCTCGCAGATGCCTCTATCTCGTGTTGTGTTTAGGTTTGTCCACCTTAAGTGTTGCATCCACAACGGCACCGTTCTTTGTCGTCCTTGTCTCTGCATCCGTAATCACCAGCCATGTGCTGAGATGCTTGCTGCCTCGTCTCATAGAAGCTCATCCAGGAGTTGCATTTCCAGGAAAGCCTCGAATGTCTTCGTATGGCGTAACGTCAGCGCTCATCGCTCGGTTTCTCGGGGTTCGTTTAGGTTCATGCAAAGCTTAGTTTACCACACAGGAAAGGCTGAAGTAGGAGGTGTCAAAAGCATTTCATTGGTCGGAAGTGTGAAAGTGGTATTGGATACGCACGTCGCAAAGCCTATGTTTGATACTTGGGTGTGGATAAAGCCTCACTGTTCAGCCTCAAGTTAAAATAGCTGCATTGTTGATGATATTTAAAACATTCTGTTAAAAATTTAGTGCTTTTCGTACTTGACAGTAAAATTAAAACTTACATGTATAGTACATGCGCCTTAACTGATTATGCTTCACTGTACAGTACAGTGATCAGCAGTAGTCCCAGTGTAATTAGTTTTGTTTTAGTATCAAAATCTTAGATTTTTCTTTCTTTCAGTACATATGCTCTGTTCTGTGTGTCCTACATTGTTTTGTAAACGTGCTAACTGTGTCTTGCCCAGAGCCCCTGCCGGTTGAACAGAAGTGTGAGATGTGTGACATGACAGTTGCACAATGACAATGGCTGCACGTTTACTGGCTGTAGAATGGATGCTCAGGCTTAAACTGGCTAAATTCTTTCACATCTGCTGTATAACCTGACGGTCGACGTTTTTAACACTGTGTCATTCTCACTTTTAACAATGCCCCTAATTAGTCTGGAGCATTGCCATGTTGAGTATTTACATAATGTGTACTTCTAAGTGAGCGTTTATTTAAATCTTCGTTCAGTAGCTTAGTTCTTTTTTTTTTACCGTTTTATATTGTATTATTATCCTGTACAGGACAAATTGAGGTCTGTTATATTTCCCAAGATGTTACTTTGTGTGTGTGGTGTGTGTGACTGCATGCATGGATGTGCATGTGTATTTGTCTCTGTGTATAAGCATCTGTCCATCCATCCATGTGTGTGCGTGCGCACGTGTGCTTCCGTGTACTGTACATGGACGTAGAACTCTATCTGGTAGGAAGTGTAGGGATATCCCGTGTAAACTACATGACAGAAAAATCGTTCACGTAACGTTGTCGTGTAAAGCGCTGAGGAGGCTTGGTTTCCTGTGACACGGGGTGACCGACGTGTCGCCTGCATCCCGCAGTGCGGTGCTGCTCCTGGGCCAGAAGCAATCGCTGGAGGAGCTGAGGCAGACCGTTCAGCTGCTGCGCTGCTCCGAGGCTAAGCTGGCGGCGCAGAGGGAGCTGCTCGAGCAGAAGATGAAGGAGAACGAGGGCAAGGAGCCGCCGCCCGTGGTTAACTACGAGGAGGACCAACGCTCCATCAACTCCATGGTGAGTGCACGCGTGACACGTATGTATGGACCATACTTCAGCGAAGTGACATCGCGTGTCTGTCGTGTTCCTGACACGAGTCTCCCAAAGTCACTGTAACATTAGCAGTAGGATTACGGGAAGTTCAGCATTAGATTTGAAATAAGATTTTGTCACCTAGGAGGAAGATGAGGAGTCCTGACTGACCATATACTACATCGGCAGAATTTTCGCTATCATTCTTTGTGGTGATGTTTTGGTGCTGTCACTGTTGTTTGCTCATAAAACATGTACAGTGATTAAACATGGAGTGTGTTTAACAGTCAGTGTTTTAAGATTCGAGTCTTTATCTCCCTTTATCAGTTCTGCACTTCTATGTTCACCACTTAGCAACTGATAAAAACCCGATGAGCCAGAAAAGTAAACGCCAGCAAGCAAATGTAAATGCTTGAGAAAAACAATGAAATGATTGACACGGTTAAACAGTGCTTGTTATTTTGATGTTTGTACTTATTTTCAACCCTGTAATAACTGGTAATTTTTCATAGTACATTATAAATTACACAAGTAAAAGTTTCTTCCTTGCTCTAAAAGACGAGCTTTTCTTGGTGACTCGGATTGCCCTGGTTTCTGTTAAATCGGCACATGGAAACCCAGTAATGATATTTTTACAAGCACAAGTATGGCATTTTCAAACAAATAAGATTAATTGTATGTATAAATATTGTGTTTCAACCATTATTATTGGTGAATTTCCTGTTTTTTTTTTTTTTTTTTTTTTTTAGCACAAATATCCGTGGTGATATTTGTTGCTAACAGCAGAGGACAGTATAGGCACAAGTAATTTTTTTTTCTTTTTTTTCCCTCATTTTCCTTTATTAATATCGCAGGTGGAAATTGCTTTGCCTTGTTATAGTTGCACAGTACTCGCCAAGAAAGAAAATAGCTACACCAATACGATTAAATAAAGAAAATACAATAATCATAATACTATAATATATAAGAATGTATGTGTACGAATAGCTATAGGAAAAGTGATTGTCCAGCTATAGTCCTGTGTCAGAATCAGTCCCCCTTACAGTAGGGAGAAGAGAAGAAAGCACATTATTACAGGAATAGATTTAAATTTAGAGCATGATAGCAGGAGGATATTGAAAATGTAATTATTATGTGATGTATCAAATGTCCAGTCACACATTTGTCTCCTTTCACCTGGCTGGAATGGACAGTTTAATTTTTCACAGAGAGTAGTGGTAAGACATTTTTCTATTTGTGTGAGGTGACTGGCTGCTGTACACTTACTGCATTTTACATTGACTGGACATGTACTCACTAACCAAGTCAGTTAACTGGCTTCAGTTAGAAGGTGAGAGTTATTTATGTTTAGGTTAAACGGGGAAAATTCATATATATCGTGTGTAAGATTGATATTTAATTTGTTCAATCCCAGATTATTTCTGTTGATAGATTTATTGCCAAGTATGTTTGTAACGTACGAGGAATTTGTTCTCTGCATTTACCCTGTCTCCCTGGAGAAAGTGGTGGCCAGCCACACACGGTGTCTGGGGGGCTACTGTTTCAGCTTCTTGCTCAAGGACACACCTGGCTGGGCTGGGATTCGAGCCGGGAGGCTTCCGTATCCCAGCCTGATGTTCTACCTATTGAGCCACCAGGTTGCCAAAGGTTTTATAGGTTAATTCCATCCTCATATTATGCCCATCATAGTGAAGACAAGTCTTCAGGGGGTTAACATTTTACCATGGACTGGAGGAGCCTGTTGTAGATGTGAGACAGTTGGGTACTGGGTTCTGAGTTTAGAAGTTTTTGGAGAGCTTACACTGTGCCAAGGATACAGATAGGCCATTAAAATGCCCAAGACTTTTGCACGGAAGTGCCTTTCCACGTTTGTGGCATGTTTGGAAGCCGATGCCACTGCGGGGGATTATTTAGTTCCGCTGTAAAGTGGGGTTGCGCTGTTCATCTCGCTCCGCGAGCGTGCGGGAAATCTCATTAGGATCTGCGCACGGCGTGTCGGCAGCAGCTGGTTCTGGGCGCCCGCCTTGTGCGGAGAAGGCTCTTTTGTCTTGTCATTATCGCTGCAGCATGAACCGACCTCGTCAACTGGCTGCTGCTCCCCGCGGTGATTTTTCAACTGACCGTCCAGTGTGTGTTGTGGGGGGGTACAATATATAGTCCTGTGGAGCAGGGTGTTCACCTCAAAGTACTTGGTCTTGATTCAGTGATGCTGTTTGTTACTGCTGGCTCATATCCTGTTCATGGCTTTGTGGAAATTATACAGTCTATTCTCACTCCACTTCTGCATGTAATTACGATTCACATTCTTGACTTTACATGTTTTTTTTTTTTTTAGCATGGCATATCAAAATAGAAAGTAGGTTTTTGAAGGGATTGTATGCAATTCTTTATACGCTGTATATCTTGCATACCTTGCAGTATTGGAGCACCGTAGTGCATTGAGTACCTGCTCACTAAAGTTTTGCATTAAGGTGAAATAAGTCAGCAGTAACTTTCCCCATGATTCAGATGTTTATACAGTATGCAGGCAAAACCTGCTTTATTAATGCAGTCTTGTCCTGGGGACAGTAAGAGTCCTTATGGCAGTCTTATGAGTTCTCTGCCTGTGAATATTGTTATAATGTGGGTCTGTTTTGTTTGTTTCTCTTAGGACAAAGGAAAGGACCGGGTGTCCAAGTTTGACACGTTACGTCACTCCATCGCTGGGATTATTCGCTCCCCAAAGTCAGTCCTGGGGACATCTTCGGTGCGTACCTGTCATTAACCTGCCTTGGCGACTTGTGATTTTATTAGCTGGCTTTGCCCTGGACATGTGCTTTTAATCATATTTGACAGTTATGTCATCAATCATTATAACATTGGTTTATTTTTACATATAGTGATAAATGGATCCTGATGAATGTATCTGAGGTAATTTTGTTCCTTGTGAAACAGGAACCCCTTCAGTAAAAAGAGTAGATTCTGCGTATGTACTAAGTTCTGCGGTGCATGTAAATGTGTCACATGTGGTCTGCCAGTTCTTCGACGTGATTTCGACCAGCGACAAGCCCTTGGGTGAGCAGGAGTGGTACCACGGCGCCATCCCCCGGGTCGAGGCCCAGGAGCTGCTCAGGCAGCAGGGCGACTTCCTCGTGCGGGAGAGTCATGGCAAACCCGGCGAGTATGTGCTGTCCGTCTTCTCTGATGGGCAGCGACGCCACTTCATCATCCAGTTCGCTGACGTAAGAGAGCATCACCATACAGCCGTTACTAACAGCAGTGCTCAGCTCTGTAACGCTGATGTAAGAAACTGTGTATGGCTGCTTATGTAAAAGTTTGCTTTATTTGCATTTATTTATTGCTGTGAATTTAGTTTAATACAGGTTAATATTAACTAATATT
The DNA here is from genome assembly GCA_025773905.1 of Chitala chitala. Lineage (NCBI taxonomy): Eukaryota > Metazoa > Chordata > Actinopteri > Osteoglossiformes > Notopteridae > Chitala > Chitala chitala. The sequence continues at coordinate 15,105 of JABJVR010004001.1, forward strand.
AATGTTACACATTTATTTCATGTTACGGCATCTGCTGTGTGACGCAGTGTGAGATTATCCTTCACACACAATATACGAAAGGAACTGTTTACATGCTGTGTTTTTATTCATTTGTTCATAGAATCAGTATCGCTTTGAAGGCACTGGGTTCCCAACTATTCCTCAGCTGATAGAACATCATTACACTTCAAAGCAAGTGATTACCAAGAAGTCTGGTGTTGTGCTCTTAAATCCTGTAGTTAAGGTAAAGCACACTCTCGCTCTCCTTTTGAAATGCAACATATAGCTGTATTTGCGTAAAATACGAAGTAGTATTTAACCTTGTAATATTTCACCTTGATGGTTAGTGGTGTGTGGGAGAGAAAATGTATCCAAATGTGGACCGTATATTGAGTCGAACAAAACGTGGACAAAACCCTACTTGGTGCAGGCAGTGAGTCGGACCAAACACACCAGGTGACTCTCAGTATCTTTGTCTCAGAAAAACAACAGAGACGGCCAGAACAGCTTGCTAGCTCATAAGAGCAGAGCTGTGTGCTTTTAAGTTTGTAAAACCGCTTTTCAGGCAAGATAGGGATGAAAGGGAAGCTGATGAATTGGTGACAGTTCTCAGTCGTAACTTGTTTTCGGAGAGCTGGAGGAAATAGTTTCATACCTGTGCGTGTCACTGTTGAGCTTTATCCTCCTGGGGAGATTCTGTCCCTGGGATGTTTGCAATTTCCGACTCATTCAAGTCATATGCACCAATGTCTGACCACAAAAAGGCCAAAGATAAACACTGAGTAGGTAAACTGAGTATTTAATGTACTGCTTAGTGGCGGCGCTGGCGTCGACCTGTCGATAACTCGTTGATGTCACGAGAGGCTTGCCTTCTCAGTTCTAAGCAGTTTGGTCGTGTTAAAGCACCTTATAAAGCGTCTTCACAGCAGGATGTTTAAGACACTCCCCATCTCTCCGGTCTCCTCAGATGCTGTCTGCTGGCAGCATCCGAGGACAGGAGAGGCAAGGAGTGTCTTAACAGTCAGATTTGGACTGTTAAAGTGCATATTAACACGTCACCTCTGTTTTCATCACGGAGGACCAAACGGCTGCTTCTCCCTCTGGCGTTTTACTCATAGCGTGTTGATGTGTTCTGCCAGTGGCGAGTTTCATTCCGCCCCGAACCAAAATCTGCGTGTAGCATGTTGTTATCCCATGGTCTCGCTGAGACAGGCTTCTCACTTTTACTGTAAAAGTCTTAACCTGTCAAGAGGTCAAAGGGCATGTTGTTAGCAGCCAGACAAGATGGCGGTTTGCTCTGTAACATGCTGAATGCTTGTGTTGTGTGAGTGCGCTGCCCCTTTCCAACATGGATGCCAGGCGCTTCTGGCTGGAAAGAGTGACACACGTGTGTTTTGACAGCGTGGCTCATTTATTACCTTCTGTGGGTGATTATATATGTTTATACAGTGCATTCAGAAAGTATTCAGACCCCCTTCACGTTTTAAAATACTGATACTACAATCGTACAAATTCTTTCTTTTTCTCATTAATATACTTTTTGAATGTACTGTACATGTATTTAACCACAATAAAGACAGGAAGCATTAAGTTCATACATAATCACTTTTTAGTTTATGCCTCTGTATAACCGTGTTCAGGCCTCTGTAGGCTTCTGTACCTTGCTGGACAAAGGCACACCTTTACTGAGGACACTGCGCCAGTCACGTGACAGCAAACAAGGAATGTTACTGTCATTAGTAACTATTGTCAAGATTACCGTGGCGCCAATATTGTAAGGCCCAAAGACAGATACAGAATAAGACCTTCACGATGTACTGTGTGTCTAGGTTTAGACGTAATGGCAGCAAATAATCAGAGATGGTTGAGATTGTGGTAAGATATTGATAGTGGATGCCCTGAGGATGAAAATGTGGTTAGTGAAATATGATGTAATTGGTTGGTTGTAATCTGTAGCCACACATTAGAACTGTGTAAATCAAGGTTAAAACTTGCTGCTGGGCACACCATTGTGACAGGAACACAGTGTGTCAAGGTTCCTCTGTAGAAAAACATCACCTTGAAGAAGTTCTGAGATCTTTGGGAAACTACAAAACCACACTGACAAAGGTGTAAGAGTCTTGTTTCTGGCTGTGTGTCTGCTGTCCACCTAATAGATGCATCTACGGTGCCTGTTCCATGGTTACATTTCTAACGATTTCTCTTAAAGGAGGATGTTATGGGAACTAATCAATTTTAGTAGCAATTTATATCACAGAAAACCCATGAAAATTGCACTAAAAATATGATTTTAATTTGAATGCTCTGATCAACGCTCGATGTACCTTGCGTGATAAGGATTTTTTGAGCAACATAAAGCAGTAACAACATTGTACATGTTAGATCCTTTTCTCACTTTTTAGAAAAAGATTGGAGTTAAAACTCAATAGAGGAAGACTGCAGCCTTGTTTCTGTGCTGTTGGTACTGATCACCCAGGCTGGTCTGCCTTTCAGTCAGTGGTTCGCAAAACCCAACCCTGAAGAGCAGCAGTGTGCTCGGGTTCTCTTTAAATAGCCAGGAACCTGAGCACAGAGAGAAAACGGTAAACGCCTCCAGTTAGCGCGGTGATTTGCGCTTGGCTAAACGGGCGGCCTGAACACAGCGTGACCCGCCGGGACGAGGGTTTGGAAACGGCGCTCTCGCTGATTAAGAGCCCTCACGACGGCATACGTCTGCCTCACTGATAACGGCAGAGAAAAGCGTTTAATTGGGTCAGGAGGGATCCTGCTCTCCGTAATAAATGATGAAAGTAAAGAACCTTGTGTAGTCCAGACACAGGCGCTTTGTCATGCTGCGCACATGTAAGTTTGATTAAGTACAGTTTGATTGAAATGATGCAACATCTTTCATTTATTCATTGTGGTAAATTATTCCTGTGCATGTTCCTGTTTTAAAATGCCCTTTATGAATATGGGTTTGAGATTGTCTTGAACTCTGGTGCACTTGCAATTCGATTGATTCTTCATAAGGGCCAGTGTTTTGTTTTTTTTCTTTATTGCTCACCGTGTCTCCGTTTCCCCCCTCAGTCTCAGCCTTCCCCTACGTTGCCTGCAGCTTACACGTCTGTTTTATGTCCGCCTTTGTCTTCTCTTTGCCTTTCTGTGTTCTGAACTGAAACCTTTACTACGTCTCTTTCTGTTATTGCAAGCAGACTGACATTCTGTCGGAGTTGGTGGGATGAATTTCGAGTAACAGATGGGCGAGTTGGACTCGGTGACATTTTGAGAGTCGCGCAGCTCATTATGTCTTAATGATTTTCATTGTTGCCTATTGTTCTGAGCCGCTAATGAGACACTCAAGGTCAGACTGCCCAGAGGCGTGCAAACAGTTTGTATTCATGGGAGTCGATGCCTTGTCTTTTCCAGGATAAGAAATGGATACTGAATCACGAAGACGTCATACTGGGAGAGTTACTGGGCAAAGTATGTATTTCAGTGTTCAGCTAAGGATGTGTTCAGGCGGAAATCAGACCTCCCCCGGGATTTTTACATCATTTGACATTTTTATGACAGTACATATTTTAAAAGTCAAAGAAACGAGTGATGAAGTGTGTTTATAAAACATATTGAAGTTGCATTTCTATTGTGTTATTTTTTTTGAAGAGAAATGTAATCCAGATGTTTGCCTGCTTTCATAAAATTGCCTTACATGGATAACTGCAGATTTGAATTGTATGCGTTGCTTGGCGTGTTGACTTCTGTAACAATTTTTGATATTTGCTTTTAGGGTAACTTTGGGGAGGTGTTCAAGGGGACTCTGAAAGATAAAACTCCCGTTGCAGTAAAAACGTGTAAAGAAGACTTGCCTCAGGAGCTGAAGATAAAGTTCTTGTCAGAAGCGAGGTGTGTTTACTGTTGTAAATAAATGCATAGTAAACACTTGTGAGCACCACTTGGGTGAGAACAAATAAGTCTGCTGTTTTTCAGCTTATGCAGCGTCACCAACACGACTTCCTGCAGGTCACCGTCATGTGACAGGGTTGTGCATGTCACGACCAATAAGATTGATTCTTTTTAGAAACTGCAGGCATCTGAGGCTGTGATGTATTATCTCCTTGTGATGGCAGTGGAACAAGTGGGAAATAGTTTTTTAAAAGCATAGCAATTCACTCTTCCTTGATATTTGCTGTCACTTCTGAGTAAACACAGTAACACTTAAAATAGAGAAAGGAGCTGTTAAAATATATATATATATATATATAATGATCAAAATGTTGTGCTTCAGAGAAAAGGTGCCGATTATTCTTCAAGCACTCGGAACCTTGGTGAAGATCAGTCTACACCTACATCTTATTTCCTACTTGTTACTTGCATGAGGGAAAAATACTTATGTGATGTATTGGCTATCAAAATCTTTCTTCTTGTCAAACTGTCATTTATAAGCACAAATCTACCAAAGTACCAAAAAACCATGTCATCGCCATAGAGAAAATGTTATCAGCCTGAAGAAAAATTTGGGTCAAAATCATACCTGCTTACGCCGTGTAAAACAACGATAACGAACCCAGTTAACATGCCGTTGTGGGGGACATTGTTTTCCTTAACTGCCTGAAAGTAAATACTTCATACAAATATTGTAATATGGTTAATTATAACGTGCATATACAGTATAAAATGTTGACACCCTATAATTATGTTCCGCCTCATTTTAAGTATTTTCTGCTGACTGATATGAAGATCACTGCTGTACTAAACTGCAGACACTTAAAACTTTTAATTAAAGGAAATTGTAAATGAGAATATTTTTGCTCGCCGATTGCATTGCGTAATAACAGCACAGCCGTGTTGTGGTGTGAAAATGCTAATAATTATCACAAGCTAGACTGGCCAACTTGACGTCCCCAAACTTTGCTTGCAGGATCCTGAAGCAGTACGACCATCCGAACATTGTCAAGTTGATAGGGGTGTGTACACAAAGGCAGCCTATTTACATCGTCATGGAACTTGTACCGGGTACGCCTACGTCTTTTTTATTACTCGCTCTCAGTTAATTTTTTTCCTTCGTAGTGAACACGCAGTGTAACTAATTCGGCTTCAGGTAATTGATAAACTAGCGTGTTGAGTGTTGTGATGACGGAGCGAGGCTCTTAGCAGAGTTCTGTTCCGTTAGTATGCAGATGATCACGCCGAGTAGCACCAAACAGAAATGTTGCTCAGAGTGTATTTGGCCAATTTAATTAGCTCAGCCAGTTGGCATAATGAGTTTGCTCTCACAGGGCCCTGTCTGTCTATCAAAATGTCATTAAGCTGTGAGCAAACAGCACAAAAAATTATATTAAATGTAGTTGTGCAGGAGGTTTTAAAAGTTTCATTCTTGTTAGTTAATGGGTTTGTACTTTTTTAAAAGCTCTTGGATTTTTTTTTCCCCCATACACATTTTATTGTAATGTTCTAGCTTTTATCATTGAATGGTGTGAATAAATTAGGAAGTTAATTACCCGTTTCCCATCGTTTAACACGTTTTATTTTCTTACGAGAGTATTCATTGCTGTCTCTGTTCCAAAAAGTCGAGCGGATGGTGTGAGAGCTCACATTCCTTTCTAGGAGGAGACTTCCTGTCGTTTTTACGGAAGAAGAAAGAGGACCTGAAGACCAAGCAGCTGGTGAAGTTTGCTCTGGATGCTGCTGCAGGGATGGCTTACCTCGAACTGAAGAACTGCATACACAGGTGAGGCGAATTCCTCGTTCAGCCCCATTCTGAAGAACTGCATACACGGGTGAGGCGAGTTCGACGCTCTGCGTGCATTTGCATCACCACCTGTAGCCTATGGATTTTGGGCCATATTTCCCGAGGCAGGTTACAGTGACCAACATTTGATTTGATCAATGTCTACTCGACGAAGTCGAGATGCATTTATTGGTAAAGTAAAACATTTTTTGGGAAAGGATAAATGGAAATGAATTTTACATTTATGAAATAAAACAATGAAACTTTAACAGTTTCAGCCGATGGCTGTCTCCTGATATAAAAGGAGAGGTCACTCTTCACAAAAGGGTGTATTTTCATTTTTCTAATGGATAATTTTTTTCCCCTCTGTAGCAGCAACAAAGGTTTGTTGCTCAAGGTTTTGACATGACGTTAATTCTACACCACTAACGTTAGACCCTCACTAGGTTGTTCTGTTTTATCTGTGACACTCTTATTTGATTTTATAAAAATTGTTTTTGAACCAACAAATTAAATTTTTTTCCACGTTTTTTCCAGTTGACTTTAGAAGTGTTGTGTTGGTTTAGAAACATAGTCCACCTACAGCCTGTTCTGATTTTTAAACGGTTTACACCTGTTGGTTGTGCCACAATTTAGGTGGTACATTTTAAGCAAATGTAAAATCTGAGTAAACCATTGTGTGTGTGTGTGTGTGTGTAAAACTATTATTGTAAGCACAATTAAAAGCTGAAGAAACATGTGCTTGCATGTGTAGTAATGTAAATAGTACCATATTACAGATGCAGTGCGTAGAGCTGTAGGTTTTACACCATGTTGGGTCTACATGTCCTCTTCAGCTCTTATTAAATACAACACACTACTCTTGTCTCCCATATCGTTACAACCATAAGAATTTATATTTACCTTATTAACAGATGAAATGTGAATCTTGAGGTTTTTTTAATGATGATTTATATGGGAATACAAAACGGTATTATGGTTTACTGTTTACAAAATGTTTAACAAAATGTGTAGCATATGCTGTATTGAGTTTCCTATATTGTCCTTTACTGGGAAACAGACTGAAACAAATTGATATGTTGGGTTTTCTTTTCCAGCTACTAAGTAATAATATGTTTGCAGTACGATGACTCAGGTTAATGGCAGCGTGTTTTGTGCAGTGGCTGCATATTAATGCAGTGCAATAACTTTTATTGTTATTAAATCGCTGCAGCCGATACCATAATGGCCTTGAATATCTGAATAGAGTAATGGACACTCAGATGCAGGAGGCGGCGGCGTTCTGCTGTTTAGGTAAAAGCCTGCGGCACACATGAGGAATGTCACCTTGTGAGTTAGCAGAGGAGATGCTATCGAGCAGCCAAGCGTTTCCTGAAATCCGGCTGTCACGTACTTTCAGAGCCCTGCTTCCTTTCAATAGGAGCGTGTGTAAGCTATGAAAAGACCTGACAGCATTTAGTTGTAGCCGCTCCAGGCTTTACACTGACGGATACCTACGAAGGCCCGTTTTAACTCCTATACCGCAAGCCCCTTTATGTGCCGGAGCAAGGCTTGGGGTAGGTTCAAGTGTGGCTATTTAATTTCGAGCCTTTTCATCTTTGGATATGAGCCAAGCGGCTCATTAGTTTTCCATGTCCGCTGCCCTTGTGGCAAAGAAAGCGCATGTTCTCACACACACACACGTAAAAGACCATTGCAATAGTGCTCAGCTTTCTCCTGAGGGAATGATTTCACATGCATCTCCCCCTCCTCCAAGATAAACCATAAATATACACTTACATAGGTTGTGTTTCACATGCCTGCACATATGAAGATGATTGACAAACAGAGGTTGGTGTTAACTGGGTGTTCAAATTATGTTTAATTCCCGAACTGCTGATAACCTTTTTAAAGCAAAAAATATACATGTTTAGGGCTGTCTTTTTCTGTTGCCAGAGCTTTGATTGTATGGTGCCGTTTAAAATGCCTCCCTGCCTCTTTCTGTGGGGAAAGTATCTGTTTGGAGAGCTGAGCTGCTGTATAACCTCTAAAATAAATTTTCAAGGAATTTCAATGAGAAATATGCAGCTTCTTTACATTTTGGTTATAGCAGAGAATGTAATTACTAATAAGTCTTAGACATTTAATTATGCCGGTGTGTTATATCAGTTAATCTAGACATATTTTGGTTTAATTTGTTTTAACAGTTCAAGGAACTTTTGGTGTAGTAAGTACACAAGCTGAGTAAGAGCAATCACATTAAATTAAGCCTAGATCTGTATGGCATATTTAATTAATATTCAGTAAAATTCTAATAAACCCAAATCCTGCCAAAGTATAGGAACAATCAACCAGATCAGGTGTGAGAACTTTTAAAAGGAGCTACTATAGCTGCCCTTGAGGGCATTCCTCATTGTGTCAGCCACAACACCGTGTTTGACATGGAGGATTAAGTCTTGTTGAATACTGTGGAAAAATTCCAAAATTCTTTTTTTTGTATTCTGTCGCTGGTCACGGTTTGTCACTTCGTTACAAATGTGAGCGCAGAAGAGACATTATGCAGCGCTGAAAGACTGTCGTGTTCGTCAATCTCACGACAGGGACCTTGCGGCGAGAAATTGTCTGGTAGGAGAAAACAACTTGTTGAAGATCAGTGATTTTGGAATGTCAAGACAGGAAGATGATGGCATTTATTCATCATCTGGCTTGAAACAGATTCCCATCAAGTGGACGGCACCAGAGGCATTAAATTATGGTAATGTCAAGTACTTTACATGTATTTATTATTTCTACCTCTCAAGTAATCTTTATTTGTGTTTGTTTCATTGTACGTAATTTGAATTCATATTATTGGCCTTAAAAAACCCAAATGCATAACACAATTAGACCGTCAAGGCACCGAATGAGTAGTTCAAAAGTAACTCAAAAGTAGAGCTTTGCAGGATTACTGTATACTTTACAGTCTTTATGTTCAACATAAACAAAGACATGATTTTACCCATAAATACTGATGTATGATGACTTGAGTGAACAGTTGACCAGATGACCATACCCTTCTGAATTGTAAAATAGAGGCTAACGTTAATTGATTAGGGCTTTGTTCAGTCGGCTAGCTGTCGAGGGTCTAGTAACTTAGAAAAGTGGCTCTTTGTCCTTTTTTGATTTAGTTTGTCAGTTCGTTTTCAAAACCAAGAGAGCAGGAAGGAGGTTCACATCTAAAATTACGTGAAGTTGCTCCATGTTGGAAACGAATATGACACGTATGCCCCCAAACGCCTCCCCCCATCACTGGCGTGTAAAAGAACTGGGAGTAACGTGATGAGCTGCTTACTTCTGCAGTTAAAGGGAAATCAGCTACAGTGAGGTGTAGAGGGTAATCCGTGTTCTTGCTTGCAGGGAGATACAGCTCAGAAAGCGATGCGTGGAGCTATGGAATTCTTCTGTGGGAAACATTCAGTTTAGGAGTCTGCCCTTACCCAGGAATGACGAATCAGCAGGCGCGGGAACAAGTGGAAAAGGGTAGGTGTTCCCTGGGGAATGGAGAGTGAACTCTGTATTCCCAGATCTGCTTTGTGTATCTCTTATTGTTAGAACTTTATTTTCATACAATGTGTTTCACAAGCTTTAAAAAAATCAGTTGGTGCATTTATTTGAAAAAGAGAGGATAATGTATTATTCTGGGTTTGAAATTGAAATTTCAGCATTTCAGATTTTACTGTGAAGAATGGCTAGATGTTGTTAGGCGTTTAATAATGCTCCGTTGGTGCTCACTGTTTTCAGCTAATAACCTTCAGTTCATTCTTGTGGATAACCTATCTGAGGTACTTATGACTGGTACGCATAAGCAAACTACAGAGCAATTAACCTCTTCTGCTGCCTGACTTAGGTTACAGGATGTCCTGTCCTCAAAAGTGTCCAGAGGAGATCTACAAGATCATGCAGCGGTGCTGGGAGTACAAGCCCGAGAACCGGCCCAAATTTGCGGAGATACAGAAAGAACTGGCTGCTATAAAGAAAAAATAGGAGCGGAGAACCGTTCGGATGACAATGACGCGTAGAGACGAACTCGCCACGCGTTTTCCACGTCAGCGCGCGTTTATGGGTGCTGCTCGGCCGCACGCTGTCGGCAATGAGCGTAGTGTTGCGTTGCCACACCTTTCTGGAGCTGCGGCCGTGACAAGAGGATTCCGCACAGCCAAATATCATTCCAGCCAAATATCATTCCTCCCTCAAGGAAACGGTTTCAGCATTTTAGCTCCTCCACCCCTCCCTAAGCATAAGTAACCGTTCATGAATTGCGTTGTTCGAGAGATGCTGTCGGGCTTTGTTTTGCTCATGCACTTCCTCCTGTGTACACTTCACTTTCTGTGTCCTGGAAGCATTTGACAAGTCACACCTGGAGCTCACTAACCGACGGCGTCTTCCCCCGCCTCCCTTTCCGGCTCCTCCAACACACAGTTGTGGAAATTGAAAAGATGGCATAGTGCCCTTCCCACGAGTTTACCTGAAACTCTTTGAGGTTATACGTGATGCATGTGGTTCTATGTACATATACAGTGGAAGACCATGATGGTGCATAATTTGATCAGGGGTGGTCAGCTTTCCTTTAAGTCTTACGGGATATGTAAACATTACACCAAAGGATAATCAAGAAAAAACACCCTGAAAATGTTGTTTTTTTTTTTTTTTTTTTTTTTTTTAAGCCTAGTATGTTTTGCTTTAAAGAAATACACATGTTAATTTTTCCGATAGGAAGAAATGGTTACAGTATATATATTTTTGGACATGTACGTTTCTGCTTTCAGGACAGTTGAACCTGAAAACGTCTCTGCTTTTCTAAGAATCACCAGGAACTAGTAATGACAGTTGGCTGTTAACATTGGAAATAGGTTTAACCTAGCAGAAACCAGTTTGGTTAAACTCTCGCTGTAATACTGGCATGAAAAAAGGTTATTGACTAACGAGAAGCAAAGTAACATGTGCTTTGTAGCTCTATTATGTTATTGTTTGCATTCTATCCAGGACATTTTTCCTTGTTTACTGACTTGTTCTGTGCAGCTCTGCAGGCAGTCTTGAATTGCACACAATGGGTTTTCTTTAACCCCTCCATACATCTTGCATACTTAGGAGTAACGTGCATATATAGATACAGAGTCCAGCCCAGATGTACCTACCAGATATTTCATTTCGATGTCTGTTGAAGGAGCTTCTGTCTCAGACCTGACAACTCAGTAAACATTTTTTGTATTGAACTGTTAGTGTAAAAAAAAAAAAAAAAAAAAAAAAATGTTTTTCATATGATCCTTTGGAAATAAACTTACATCTGCTGGATGCAGTTTGGAAGAATATGAATTTTTTTTTTTTTTTTTAGGTGTGCTAACATGAGATGCAGGTTGTATGACATTAAGCAAGTAAAAGAGCATGTTCAGCTACTGTGGAATGTAATATTAATTTCAAATACAGTTCAATACCTTTACCTTGAGCCTATTCAGATTCAGCAGGCTTTTGATTATATAGTATCACCCTTGTTTGGTCATCCTAATGAGGCTTAACGAAATTAACTTCAGTATTATAAATGTAGTCCTTCAATGAAACGCAAGGTAATTTTAGTGGTTGCTGAAAACTTGCCAAACTGCCTTTTGACCTCAGTCAGATTGAGGATATGCAGTAGTGTCTCTACCACTGGATAGAAGATCGCAGCCATGACCAGCGCGTTCCACGTTCCTTTAGTACTTTCATGTTAGCCAGGTCTGAAATTGACACTGTAACCATTTCTCCTGTTTACAAATATGTGTAATAAATGTGAAAATGGGTGAGGTCAGTCAGCAGTGAATTATCACCAAACAGTGTTTCGTGAATTGTTGTTGGGCTGGCAGAATGTTTGCCTCTGCTCCCCATTGGGATAATGTAAGCACCTTGAAAATAACATGGTGCACCTGTTTTAAATGGGAGAACATATGTTGGGCACAAGAAGGTTTTTCACTGACGCTTGTCAAACGATATAATTATCTGTGCAAGTGCAAACCTGGTACAAACTGTAGTCCTAAGAGTAAACTGTAAAGGTATATCAGTAGGGTTTTGTTTTTGTTTTGTTTTCTGTTTTGGCTGTTTTCTTGCTGGCGTATTTTTATGGTCATTGATCCAAAAAAGATTCAATGTCTTAAAAAAAAAAAAAAAAAACAAAAAAAACAGACTGTGGTGAGATAGTGAATGCAAAGTGTGTGAACCTCTGAATACACACACAGACACACACACACACACACCCACCCACCCACCTGTTTCTCAGTATCTAACAGGAAGTAAGCACTTTTTTTGGTATATTTTATTGGAGCTAGTGGATGTGTCAAATTGTAGCCAAGTTATTGGTAATGATAAAGTGGAAAACGTACAACTATTAAAAGATGAGAATGTGTAATTTTTATGGTTTGTACAGATATAATTTCATTCTTGTGTCCTATTTGAAAGCCTGTTCAACACTACTTTGACAAGGAAGACGAACTAGAAAAAACTATAAAGGGATTAAATGATTCTCCTCCCCCCTCTTGATTAGCTGTCAAATATCCACTCTGGAATTCAGAAAGGCCGGCCAGGGTTTTTTTTTTTTTTAAGCTTGGTATTTATTTGTGACAAAAAATTGACGACTCCGTGAAATTGTTGACTTTTTGGGTGTGACGGGTGATGTTTTATTTTGTAGGGAATTTGCACAGGTTTTAATGGCTTAAGGCAGCAATGAATGGAGATGAACACTGAGTATAGGGTGATGGTTGGCATTTTTTTTATTTTACAAATATTACCTATTAAGCACAGTAGAATGTGTAAGAATGGTGCTTTAAACTTCCATAGTTTTTACACTTTATCATTTGTAAGGATTTTTGTAAGACAATTTTGCATGATAGTTTTTCCCCTACATTTATTCAGAGCACTGTCGGGACAAGACAAGGCTGAGGAACAGCAGTTTGAAAATATTCCTGTTCTGTTTTTGTAATGGCAAGCATAAAATTAGCAAGGTAAATCCTCTCTTTCTGTGTTTAGCCTTAGGTTACGCTCAGTTAGATTGTCAGTATTGGGCTGATAGCAATAAAACAAATGTTCCAAAATATGAGTTTGAGCACTCATCGATACCAGGTAACTCATCGATACCAGGTCTGCTCCATCTGGCTGCAGTTCTGTAATAGGTTCCCTTACTGCAGTTCAACTCCACGATCCGGCGCTGCTGTTTGTATATGAGCCTCGTGCAGTTACAGTATCTCATATGAGTTATGATTAGTGTGTCACTCTTGTTCATATAATAACTGGCCCACGTTTTATATGATGGGTAGTGAAGGGCCTGATATCTCTGCCCATCCAAATTTTTAGTGGATTCATAATTTGTTAATTGGAAGCACGGTTGCATTGTCAGAGCTCCCTTGATTTTAGCTTTGCTTGTGGCCTTCTATAGTTGTTTGCCTTATCAGTGTTTTTATTTCCTCCAAGCACTGAATGCAAAGAGAACACACGTCTCAAAACCATGAAGTTGTATTTATGTGGGTTCTGTTGACTTGGCTTATATAGTCCCGGAAACATTACTTTTCTTCAGAGTTCATAGCAGTATGGATCATTCTGGGCCATACAAACCCTTGAGATGCATGGTGATGTTTTCATGGAAGCTCAAAGCATCTTTTAGAACCTGTTTGATGGAATGCTGATGTGTGTCCAGACATGTTAATTTGTACATCTGAGCAAGGTCTGTTTTGCAACATTGCTTGCCTGCTCTTCCCATGTTTGTGTCATGCCTGACATGTAGTGTGTACATCCAGTGCTGTCCTCTTGTTCAGTGCCTTATCTCTGAGGTTGGTGGTGCGTTTCTGGAGAAGTGGAATGGTTAGATGATGTGGATTGGATGCTTTCAGTGAATCCTCATTATCCAGTTTATCCAGGATCAGTGTAGGTTTGAACTAGATGTGTTTTTTGCATTTTTGAATTTTGTACATTAAAGGCCAGTTTAATTTGGGATCATTTTAAGAGTAATACTATTTTCTGATTTAGCGGTAAGTTGTTTAGTTGTAGTTCTCCCATTTGTATCCCACTTCACTGATGCACTTCCTGTTTTGTAGCCATCCCGCAGAAAGGACATGTAGCAGGGAGGACTGTATTCAAGTAGTGTTACGAGCCGCCCCTCAGTGACTTCAGTGGGTCCCCCTCAGCTCGTTCCCTATGATTTTGAGCTCATGCCAGTTTCAGTTATGTCTGTGTGGGAATCTGATGCTTTAGACAATATACATATTGTGATCGTCGATTTTGTAATCGGTGTTTTAGGGATTTTAAAAACGGTTTCTGTAATCCTCCTGACAGTAAATTATTATTATTTTTTTTATTGTTGTTTTTTTACATCATTACAAAATGTTTATGGAAACCCAAATCTCATTTTGTTGTGTCTGTACCCAGAGCCACTGGTTATCATGCGTTATAAACTGGGATATATGCAGTTTCATCGTCTTCCAATGTTAAACTAGCCTTTTAAGAAAGCAGGAACACTAATGTTGCCTTGTTCGTGACTTGTATTAATCCAGAGGCTAAATAGACTGTAACTATTAAATACAAATTTAGACATTCGCTCTTTGAAATCTCTTTTATGCACTACATGTCGCTTATATGTGTCTGATGTTTTCCTTTTGTAGTACTGTCTCCATCAACATTTTTGCTCACTTCCCTGGTCCTCTTGGTTCTTCTTATATCATGTCATTTTCTTTTACTTGCCAAAGATCTGTAATTGTTCTCTGAAGACTATCATTTAAGTGCAGACTTGCTGATGTAGCAAATATGGTTTCATTAAGTGTCATTACTTTGTCCTGTTCATTTAAAGTTGACAAATTCTTCCTGTTATCTTGTAAATTAATCATATAAAATATATACTTAATTTACAAGTGTAATTTTTCTTAAATACTGAATCTGGTAAAATGGGTTACATAAATTTCAGATTTTACACATTGTAAAATTCTTGTGCAGCTGAAATTAATGGTTTGGACAATAATGATAATAATGACCAGGATTTTAAAAAGACAGATCTCTGACCCTACATGGATGGTTCACACTTTATTCCCACTTTCAGCAGTCTAATACTGTATTTCTGGACTGTAAAAAAAAAAAAAAATATGCACACATCTGGCTTTTACCAGCTTTTAAGTGTAAAGTACTTTGGACAGTTTAACTGACACCACTAGATATGTAACTGATATGATACAGAACTTCTGTTGTAACTCTTTTCCCACAGTGTTTCGATATCATTTTTAAATGTTATTTTGTCATTTTTCTTAGTTGATAATCTATTAAAGTGTCTGCCACTATGCCTGAGTCACATGTCATTTTTCATGTAGCTGACATTGGTATGGTTAAATGTTTTACAATAACGGTGCAGCATTTCATGTATAATGTATACATCACAGATGTCAAACTCTTATTTCCAATGTGGTTGCAAAGGGGAAATTTTATATTACCGTCACATGTAGGAAACGCGCTGATATAAAGAATGAGGATACAAGAGCCCTTGTACGTATTTTTATAAAAATAAAGTAAATAGTTTCAATCGTGGAGTACTACTGAACCGTCACTCCACCACGTTCAGCATAATCAGGCCGTTTGGTTGGAATTTTATTCATTATATATAGACATACTGTATATTAATTATTTAAATTTGAGGTATTTTTATTGGTATGAAATACTTAACAAGCAATGTTACACATTTAATGGATAGCTTTTATTTTTGCCTGTTAGACACCAAGTTTTTTTCCATTGAGAAGGCTAACTACAGTACGTAATTAAACAGTCATATTTATGTGCATTATAAAAATGTCCCAAACGTTACCTTCTGTCTGTTCTAAAATGAGTCTAATACCCAGCTGTAACTATTACCTGTGCTTCCATGAAAATCTTTGCGCCTGTTGACGGTCATGTAGGCAGAGCGCCTAATTAATGAGCGGGAGCGAGCCTTCCTTCGGGATCTGCGTGAGCGCCTGTGACCGCGCATCCCGGACGCGCATCTGTATGTCGAGATGGATGATGATAAACGTACAAAACGCCTTTTGCCGGCGCGTCTGCTTCTCGCTTTTAATTCTTCTGGCTGTAAACCATTTAACTTTCGATCTATTTAATTTGCATATACAAGTGTGTTTTTAAATACGAAATAATCCAAGTTTAGAAAGTCAATTTACAGAAACACGTAAACAGTGTTTTATAACTGATACATTTTACGACGAATTAAATTTAATTTCAAAATCGATAGTTTAAATTTGTGGAATGTTTCTTTTTAAAAACATAACGGCTTAAGGCCGTTGAAAGCCACTGAGAACTACATTCGCAGATGTGTTAACATTCACCCCACAGAAATCCTGCATAAAATACCTGCAATAGGGTATCCATATTGAAATATTTATGTCTTGTAAATTTACACTGAGGATGACAAGCCGAAGGCACAAGACCACGTAACTTACGTTTTCTCGTAAACCATGATATATGGACTGGGACTCTGGAGGCCACATTCCCACCATACTTGGTGTTGAAGCAAGAACTGCAGCAGCTGAATAAGTTCACGGCGCGGACTCCCTTTTCACCTGCGCATTAAGGTCCGAAGTTTGGACACAGCGGGCACCTCGCTATGCGCGCCCCCGAGATGCCAGAGGTGGAACATCTCAGCATCGTCAAGGACAACGCGTGCGAAGGTCAGCTCCTGTCATGCCGAAACAGCCGTTTCTACTTCTAGGGGATTACCACACCTGGGAGGCAAATCTGCTCCGGTCCCTGAAGCACCCCGGTGGGTAGCTTCTTCATGGTCCGTCTAACAACCATCGGTCTGCGTTTATTTAATACCGTTGTGCAAAGTCCTCTAATTAATTTTGCTCCTTTAGCAGCAATCAGATGCTTCTCCGCATAGAGATTTTTCTTCTGCACGCTGCACATAACGTCAATACCAGTTATGCTAAAATGACGCCAGACGTCACTCATGGAGAGTGTGGTTAACAAACACTGCAGCTCACTGCTGTACTACATATTTAAACTGCCCACAGGGAAAATACGTACACTATACCTAACACACACGTGTGTGTGTGTGTTTGTGGGGAAAAAAGCATTTTCTTTAGTTTGTATACATAACGCAATATGGTTTTAATAAAAAGTGACCCTGTCCCATAGAAATTTAGACTCAAATCCATATTATGTGCACTGAACGAATTGTCAACAAAACGCAAGGATGACTGTTGTTTCAATACACAAGTCTCCTGTTTTTATTTAAATGTACTTTTTGACAGTTTTAGGTCATTCTGGAGCAAAATGAGCAGTGTATGAGCACAGGGCTTTTCAGTTCACCTTCAGAACACATTTGGTGTGC
Source organism: Chitala chitala (assembly GCA_025773905.1). NCBI lineage: Eukaryota > Metazoa > Chordata > Actinopteri > Osteoglossiformes > Notopteridae > Chitala > Chitala chitala. The sequence continues at coordinate 32,150 of JABJVR010004001.1, forward strand.
CTCTTGGTATTTTCCAAGAGCAATCGATCAAGATGAAACAGTACATGGCCACCTCTTACCCCATACAGCACTGATTTATGACACTATCCCAGATGGCGAGATAACTAATCCTAAATTTTAAAATGGAACGATATTCAGAATGTGAGCCATACTTGCTAATTAGTTAATTAGTCTGCATCAGAACTGCAGGACTCTTGCAATGTTATTGGAGTCAAACAGAAAAGCACATGTTAGCAGTCAGATCCTACAGCTTTCCTTCTGTGATGCCCTATTTCAGCATTTACCCCCAACCCCCACTACACCATTCTATACAATAGAAAAGTACAATCATACACCTATTTGATTAAATAATGTACTCAAACTCCAGAAACATATTAGGTCAAAAAAATAAATACAATAGTGGATTTATACAAAAAGAACCAAAATTTCCTGCAAATAAACAGGTGGGTAGTACAGAGGAATTGCAGTGATATTAGGATGAAAGAAGTATATAAAGGAGTGAGCAAATGCTTTGATGCTACTGTGCAATTGTGTACAGTAGACTCAAGACAATATTTCACAAAGTATAAAATGATAGTTTCACATTTGGATAACATTAATACAGGCTTGAAAAGTAAAATATGTTCCTTCAAGAAAAAGTGAAACTACGGCAATGGTTCTCAGAACAAAATTCAAGATAACACTGTAGTCAGTCTCAGTCAGTCTAGCACAATCAATCACTGATCCATTAGCAAACTGAATTGGTGCAAATGCAAAGTCTGACTGGTGTTCGCGGCCCCTTTAGCATGCTGCGGCAAATAAAATTTTCATCGTGTTCCTGCCGTGCTGTGGTCAGACGGTGGCGTGTCCTGATTGGACACAAAGGAAGCTGGAGGCGGGGTGGCTGGGAGCGTGGGTGTCAGGACATGGCGACACACTGGGCACGTTCCTGACTTTAATATACAGAAAACAAAAAAATTTATAAACGTATACATGCAAGGAGAATAAAAGACAAGAGAAAGCAGAAGCTGAACAAACTGCAATCACCTGTGCTATCAGTGTTATTACAAATATACTTCAAGTATCGGATAACTTGCATGTTAAAACAATTCTAAAAACGTAAGACAATTTTGCCACTAAGCCAACCTTGAGTTAATTGACATATGAAACGTATACAGCAAAGCTGGAAAGGTAAGCATGCATTTTCACTTCAGCTGTAAACATGAAACAACCTGCAGGCAAGGTGCAGGATGTAGCAATCAGAAACATCTGTTACACAGTGAGAATAAACAGCGGTTATGAAAGCTTCACTGTGTGGATGAAAACACTGCAATTCGTCTTTGAATACTGGACACAGGCTCTCCTGTGTTTAGTAGGGTACAGTGTGGTATTTTATCACTCAGATCACGGTGAGCATACGCAACTTTAGGCATACCTTGCGGAGCCAGAGCGTCACACAGGCTCTGTGGAAGATGTGCCGGCACGGCAGCTGCGTTGCGATCTCGTCTTTGACGTACTCGCTGCAGCAGATGGCACAGTACTGCTCCTTACCTGATGGGGGTAGGGGGGACACCTATTGATCTTGCAATATAAATGCCATAACGGCCAAAAAAAAAAACTTATGATACAATCAAGGGTGGAAGTAACAAGGTGGCATTTTTGGTATACAACCGACAGCCTTACTGTAGCAATCTTCCTGCACTGTGATTGGAGGCAAGCAGTTGATGATGTCATCAGTGGCTGGAGGATGAGCCTGCTCAACGTCGATGGCCAAGGACTCCAGGTGCGCTAGTGCTGCCTTTACACACAGTGTGTGAAATTGAATAAACACCTCACGTATACGTACAGTCTCTTTAACAGAGTGCCAAAGGTGAAAATGCAATAAACCTTAATTGATATGAACACACAGAGCAAACCTACAGACATTCTTAGCGAACAACAACCAAAAAGTAACCGCAGCGAATGCAGGTCAGAGTGCAGCGATGTTCTATTTTTTATTTTTTACACTGTTATGAACTGCCCGTGAAAAGGCAGAGGTACCCGCACGCACCTCCATGGCCTGGGCAAGCCGCTCCTCTAGTGCCATGTAGGTAAGCAGCTGAGGATCCAGAGCAGAGATGGCTTGTGCCATTCCGAAGCTCTCTCCAAAGTCATCGAGCAGCCTGCCGTTGAACAGCAAGAAACTCATTCTAGCTAGGAATTAATCAAACACATCTGTACTCATCAAACAAAATTTGTACACAAAGAAACTCAATGAACGCCAAACATACTCTTGCTATTTTAGGTATACGCTGCTCAGACGGATTCATTTTGAGGAGACCTTGACAAACCTGCAGAAGAGACCGTTCCTACCGCACAGATAAAAACAGCCTGAAGTCCTCATACTAGCTTTTATCCAGAGCCCTCATTAAAACGGGTACAGTCTGAGCACCTACTGTTAAAATGTATCAAATAAAAGTTTAGTTAATAATCTCATAGCGAGCCACTAATTTAATTTGACACATTTAACATAGGTTAGGCAGGAAGCAGATGGGCCAGCTGTGATAACAGAGGTCTCTCCATGTCTTATGCAACAAGCCATGAGGCGAGACACTGAGCTAGGGTCCTAGCGTAAAAGAAATTTACAGTTAAAGCTTAATTTAATCTCAGCATCTCATACAGGCTTTGAATTGAGAATGTTGATGTTATTGTGGGTTATGGCAGCCAAACACTCTTTATACGTTATCTTTTAGTCAAACGATTTCAGCCCTGGGACTCCTGTGAATTTAGCTTGCAAACAGACAACTGTTCACATTACAAAAGTGATGTTTCTGAATGTGCTGTAAGATTTATTTTAGGCAGCCCATGACTGTGTGAACAGGTAACAGAGGAGCCGTCTTAGGACCTCATTAGCAAAAGCTCAGCTATTACTGTTAGTTTGGTTCTTGAATTTGCAGTTTGAGCTTTGACCTGTGCACTGAGTTTTGCTGACAAAAGGCAGAGGCCAAAGGCACGTGATTAAAACTGCTATGGTCCAGGGCAGCAGACAGGTCACGCAAATGCCATCTGTGCAAACGCTTTGTCCTTGCTCCCATGAAAACCCGATAAATAATTTTTAATTTACAACTTGAATGTACGACTGGCCTCGTGCCTCAGAAATTCTCCACAACCAAAAGCTGGAACACTAGAACCTCAGAGAAAGTGCTACATAATGAAAAACGGACAAAGGAAGATAACGCTGCAGGTTTAAGGTAACGTGCCGAGAGGACAAAGAGAGAAAAAAAATTTGCAAAATGTTTTTAAATACTTATTAAATTCCACTCATGTCATCTGATACTCTGATACGGTCTCTTCACAGATTAAATGAGAAAACTAGATATGCATGATAAAATGTTCACAGTATCCATTTCCTTAGAAAATTTTGAAAAGGAAAAAAAAAAAAAAGCTAGTTTAAAAACCCTGACTGAAATCACTCCTGAGAAGTTCAGTGTGAGTTTGGAATCTCTGCTATGACAAAAGAGCAGTTTTCAGACCGTTCAAACAGCGCTAACGACAACGGCGGAGAGAGAGCACACCGCCACTCGCCGTCGAAGTCCTCGCTCACGCTCGAGTCGTCCTCAAAGTTGTTGTTGCCGTCCAACATGAAGAGGGCCGGGCTGACGAAGCGGCTTGCCCCTGTGGGGTCGCCCTCCCCACCTCCGCCACTGCTGCTGCTGTCG
>JABJVR010004001.1:35836-52358 GCA_025773905.1 Chitala chitala
GGTCTCTGCAAGGGGGGGGGGGGGCGGGCATCAACAGGCAGTTACAAATAGTGTGTCAGTTACTTTTCCCCACAATCAGCAAACTTAATGTTGGCCTCATACACAAGTGTGCCGAACAGCCTCAGAGGCCCACCTTAAACCCAGTTAGTTACTGTAATATGTTACCTTAGAAACAGGAGCAAAGAGCAACGGACTGAGGACTCTACAGGCTGTGTACACTGTTCATGCAGTCAAAACTAATTTGTTAACCGTTTCAAACTAAATTAATAAACAACGATGACACGTGGCAATGCAGAGAGTTTAAACTGTGGTCCTCTGCACACCTGTATACTCTCCAACACTGACTCCTGCCTGGTATTTAATAAAACGAGGAACAAATGCTGTAAAATGAAAATAAAACGTTTGTCCAGGTTAATCTTCTGTTTACGGATTCCTGTGTCTATATATACACACATATATATATATATATATATATATATATATATATATATGTTTGAATTGTGTGCTAGCAGGATCTACAGTGAGCCCTTTAAAGGGAGGCTTACAGAAAAGGGTGTGGCAGTAATGAAGACAGGATATAAACAGTGACGATAATGTGTGTGTGAGGCCAAGAATATCAACACGAGTCATGGGTGCATGCAATTCATTAGCACTTGGGTGGGGACGCAGGCAAGGTCACAGCGAATGAAAGCAGGCAGGCAGTGCAGTAAAATGCTACAATCGTGTCCTGCTCATTCTCTGGCTCAGGACACGATTGGTTAAGGATAATAAGCATGAACTCTATAATACTATAAGACAGGGAATCTACAGAGTGATTGCATTATGACAATGCTGGATTGCACACCATGGCTTTAAATATGAACTTTCACTGATCTGATGTGCTTCACCTATCCTGCTGTGGTTGATTTTCTTGCAAGTGGTTTTGTTCATTCCTTACATGGGCTGAAACACATATATCACAGTAACGCATTCTGTAGCAGGGAAGGAATCCTTCAACAAGCACTAGCAATGTATCCCAGAAACTGCAGGGGGACGTCCCCTGACACAGAATTTACCATAAAAAGCAGCTGTGCGAAAGGACTGATTCAAACCGATAAAAAAAAAAAAAAAAAAAAAGATGTCAGCAGTGACCAGATAATCTGAAGACTGACCCATGGATCAGAAGGGCACCAGCGCCGTTCTGCACACCAGCAACAACACTGCCTCTGAGCTCCTGCTTGACACAGAACCATGCCTAGACTGGTTCAGACAGCTCGCAGGTTGCCATGGAAATTCAAGGCTGGCAACAGGACTTGCATGCTACAAAGAACAACTTGTAACAGCGGCCGTGTCTAAAGCCAAGGGCACAGCATCTCATTCAGAAGATCCTCAGACGACATTAAGTCCTGTGACAGGAAGGACGGCCGTGCCCAAAGGGCACCCACACATGTGACAAGCACAAAGGGCTAAGGCAGCAGAGAAGAGTGACACTGCTCCGCCAGCTCACTCCTGTCGAACCGCTGCTGCCATTTGTTGAGCTGTTAAGACTACACAGTAACACCGCTTCAGGGCCTTACTCAGGATTGAAGTTCAATTCCGGAATGTCTTCCAGGCTGCTGCTGCTGCTACTGCTGCTCTGCACCTCTGGCTCGGACTCATCGAAACCCGGAAGGGTCTCCCAGCTCCCGCTGCCGGAGCGTGGCTCCTTCGCCGCGCTGGAGGCAGAACTCCAGGTGGCCGACAGCTCGCCCTCGCTGCATTCGGAGCTGCTGCCATGTTGCACAAACACACATCACACAAACACACTTAATGCAAACACACTTGCATTGACGGCGTCCGCTGTAAGTCCGTGGGGTAGCTGTATTTCAGCTTTTTCCACTTGCTCGTGGACTGAAGGATGTCCACCCCCATGTTAAAAACAACATGTTCCACAGTAACACTATACAAATTTGATTAAAATTAGATTTTATGCAAAGTACAAGTTCAAACACAGCTCTGCTGTGCTTCTAATCAGCTGGTTTAGAAGTTGTGCTTCATGAAGACTCGCATTTGACAGCAACACACAGAGATTTGCAAACATTAATGGATATGTCAGTACGGAGCTACAAATGCTGTGCAAAGACCATTTTCTGAGAATGGAAATAGCAAATGAGTGAAGAATTTACTGTTGGTAACTAAAAACTACATCAGCACATGTATGCCCATGCTTATTTCTCTACATATTTAATGTAAATTACACATATTTCAAAATTGCTACAAGAAAATGCAAAGCCTTGTATCAACAGGTTGCCTGCTCTTTTTATATATCAATTGCTGCAAATTATACACATTTAATACAGAAAATATTAAAATTTTTGGGTCTATATGCTTTTTTACTTACTGTACTCGATCTGTCCTAGCAGCTCATAAATTCAGTAACATTCAGTGGAAACACACTTTTGTAATGCATTCTGCACTTTAGTTCATTGTTTTAATAAAAGTAAAATTTGTCCAACACATCAGTGTATAAGTGGTATTCCTTGATTAAATACCCTGTAGCAGGAGTGGACAACCTTTTTTAAATATTTAATAAAAGAATTTTTAAAGCAGTTAAAATTTTATGTACCCTTAACTGCCCTGTTTTGCAATGATTTTAAAAATAAGTAAATAATAAATTAAATGTTAAATTTGGCAAAGCTTTCAGATCTACAGTAAAAGCCGAAACACGGCAAACTCAGATTAGGCACACACTCACAGACAATGTGGAAAACTGTGATGAACAGCAACTGCACTGACAAACCCGAACCTGAAGCCTTTCAGGATAAAGTACCTGTCGTCTTCCTTCAGAAAAGGGGCGCGAGTCTCTCCAAAGCCCTCCACGTCCTCCCACATGTCATACTGAGGGCCGGCGATCTCCTCGGAGGCGCTAACCTGGCTCTTGACGCCATCTGTTGTTGCAAGATTGGAGGCGATCTGCCCTTCCCACCTCTCGTTCTCCGCATGGAGCGGTGCCGGACCCGGTCTGTGTCTGGCCCATTTTAGGGAACTGGCCCCAGCCCCGGCCCCTTTGGGCTCGGTGCGCTGCCTCTTCTCAGGACGCTTCTCGCGGGGCTGTCTGCGAACTTTTGGCCTCACAACCATCTCTGTCTGGGTCCGCCGTGGTTCATTCCTGCAGTCTACACTTTTACGACCACATGGAAACATGCCAGCTCCCAACTCATTTTCTAGAGTGTCATTGTGAAGGGCAGAGGAGCCGCTTCCCTCCTCGCTTGACAAAACACTTCTCTGAAACCCTTTCTTTTCTCGACTGAGCTCCTTAGCACTTATCTCCAAGGAAGCATCCCCGGGCAAAGGCTCCTTCTCTTCCCTCGACTTAGCACACAAGTACGACTGCAAGTCGCTCAGGTAGTCAAACTCTTTCCCCAGCTCACAAATCACATCACCCAGCCTTTTATGTCCAAGCGACAAATCGGAACTGATTCCCTCTTCACCGTCACTGCTCTCTGGCTCGTACGAGTCGACATTTATGAAGCCCGGCGTGCTGGAACCACACGCCCCACAGGTGCCTGTGCTGTCCTCCAGCAGGGGCACGGCACCTGCAGCCGAGACCCCCGGTGGGAGCGCATGCTGCTCGGGCTCAGGGGCAGCTACATGCTCACACATGAACATCCTGCAGTCCGCGGCGCACACCTCGCTGCCCTGCCGGGAAAGCGCCTGCCCTCCGTCTCCATCTTGCTCTGGATGAACAGCGTTGGAGCTCACAGGAAATATGGTCTGGAGCACTGAGGACAAGCTCCCTTTGGAAGCTAAAAGGGGTAGAGCAGAGGTAAACATACATTTCATATTTCACTTTAATATCAATAGGGTGATATCGTTAATGTGGAACTCACTAATGTACAGGATTGTGTTGTACTAAATGTTTAATTTTAAAGAGTTTAACATACAGTATAACTGAAACACAATGTAATATCTGCCATACTCAGACGCACAGATCCATGTACTAATTGAGTTTAAGGTAAACGTGCTCCTCATCCACATGAAAACAGTGCACTGCACTACAGAAATTGATCTGGCATAGTTCCACAAATCCATGCAGCTGTATGACCTGCATACTACCAGTGCTTCTTTTTAAGGGTCGGGGGAGGCACCTTACTGTCTGTAATTCTGACTACCTTTTTCCAAACAAAAATGCCTTTAACATCAGCTCAACATCTGGATTCTACTTAGATCCTTTGTCCTCTCATCCACATAAAAAAGCTTCTTTTAGAATGTCTGTATTGTGATTATTGCTCTCCTAAAGAGGCAAAAAGTAATTTCAGTAACAGGAACTTACCAGGGACTTTTACCAAAACCTCCTCCTCCTCCAATCCATAGAAAATTTCAAATAACATTGGATAATTGCAAACCTGACATTTTACAGAAGAAACTACTAGCCTCTTTTTGATCTGTTCATCAGCTACAACCATAGCCAGAGGTTCATAGGTTTTACTACCTACATTCTTCACATCCATCCATTACCCAACCGCTTGGGCGGCCTGGAGCCCATTCCAGACAACTCAACGCAAAAGGCAGGGGACACCCCAAACAGGGCACCAACCCTTAGCAGCATTCATCACATCCTGGTTTTCAAATTAAACACACAAAACTGGGAAAGACGACTTCAGTATCTTCTCCCCCAAGACAATGTTGACAGCGATGGTTTTCAAACTGGAAATGAAACTATAAAAAATAGGACAGATGGGTTCTTGGGTTTCTTAAATGATGGCACAATAACAGCCGACTTACATCTAAGTCTGTCTTTTTTTCAATTTAGACAACATCTGACATATTCATACATGGCACCGTATATTTAAGTATAAGCATTCACACATCTCATACAAAAATATCATGAGTAATTTCTATAAAAAGCAAACCCAACACCGAAACCACAAACAAGGTCACTATCATCAAAACAGAGGCAATCTCATAACGAAATTACAGCTGTGTTGCACATACACAGAGGGCTCTCTCCTTGGACACTGTCCATCTCCATCTCCTGCCAGTCCAATTGGCTCTCTGGTGACGTCATTTTCGGCTGCTTGACCAGGGTTGGCCGAAAGCTAATATATGCGTGCCTCCTGCCATACCGTCGCCCTGTGATTGTCTGATAGCCCCCTGATGATTTGGGCCAAGCATGCTTGCCAGATTCTTGACCCATTACTGGAACAAAAACAGAGGCAAGTAAAAAGGTGATTAAACCCGTGTCCTCAAATTAAAATTCAAAACATGCCAACAACACGGATCAAGCTTCTGTTTATATCTGTAAAATCTTATATTCACCAAACGTGCTTTTTAAATGCCTTTTCTGCACATCTGTGCACTGTTAAATCAAAGGGAAACCAAGCATTTCTTGTTTCAGATAGCAGTTTTTAATTTCACATCTGTGTTATACTTGTCCCTCTAAGTAATCACACGTATTCATAACATACACAGTCCCTAGCTCATGGTACACAACTAGACTACAGTCAGAATATTTGCCTTATATTATATGCCGTAAACACACAACGCAAAATAAAGACCACAAAAAAAACGGTACGTGCTTTTCTCCCGATCCATCGGTTTCCACACCAAATATTAAACAGCAACAGCGTGTTTGTTCAGCAAAACGCGTTTGTGACCTACACTCACATGGGGTTGGAATGATTTTTAAGACTTGGTCGATGTCCTCTTTAGTCACAACCGGGTAATACGGCCAACTGGCAAGACATTAACACGTCGTCCGTGTTCCGTCAGAGCAGGGGATGCCAACATTTTATGGTCGATTCTCCTTCAGGCACAGAGCATCACTGATACCTCTGGTGCCACGTTTTTTGTGAACTAATCCTGTGAAATGAAGGGCTGTAAAAATCAGATGACGACAGTACTTTCGTCTGGACTGAAAAGGTGATCACTTAGAGGGACGGCAGCTCTACAGCCCAGGCTGACCTGCCTAAATCAGCTCAGGCGGCTCATATTACGGCCTGTATAAATAACAGTGAGGACGCAGCGGGGGTAGCAGACAGATCTGCATCCATTATATTTCCATTAAGTAACTGCAATTGTGACCATGAGTATATCAGCCAAGTTTGTCCTTTTGCGTTAGTCAACCGCATAATCAAAGCAGCAAATCATTTTTCCTTTCCTAACTAAAAAGGTTATTAAAAACTAATTGCCATTAAAACCGCTTACTTGCACATTTGTAATGCAGTCCTAATTAATAAATGCGGCTATTAAAAAAAAAAAAAAAAAAAAAACCGAAACTAACGCAAATGTGTGGTCAACGACCCTACAGTTATATTAATCGCTTAGTTGTGACGGGGGATAAATACAGCTAGAAAGCTGTCACCTGGAAACTGTCACCAGAACGTACAAAAATCAGTTCGCCGTTAGCTGACAGTGTAAAGTTGGCCTAAAGCTGACCGAGGTTTACAGATAATTAGACAAACAGCTCTGCGGCTACTTAGCTCACTGGGGTTAGCTCGTAAGCGCTGCAGATACGCATAGACACACGCGACTACAACGTCGACTACATGAAAAGGATGATTAAAGTTTACTGCTTTTGTATGAAGAAAAACACATTTACCTAACAATAAACGTTCATACCATTTTATTTACACCATCTACCTGCTTTCCAGGTTCGTCAACCGGAATTCCGACCTCATCCTAAGCGTCAGCGTGCCAGAGTAGTCACATGACAATCCTCCACCAATCACCGTGCGCTGGCGATCAAGCAGTGTTGGTTACTGGGAGTATAATGTTATTCTGAAAGTGCTGGGCTAATGTAGAGAATCAGGTTAACAGGGTAAGTTTTCAAATACCTTTCACAGGGTTAAGTGAAGATGTACGTTTTAGTGAAGTTAATTGAAAGCTCGCTTTTTGCTCATTCAAAGAGTGCACATTTTAGGTGAATTGCTTACTAGGGTAATAAAATCTTGTTTGCTTGGCATTTATGTTTCTTGAAAGGTGAATGTCTGTGCCCAATGTGTCCCCTTTTGCCTCCTTAAGGAGAGCAGTTCATTAAAATGATCATAACAGTAACATGATAAAATCAGTTCAGCACAAACATTGTGACTATACAGTGATTACATTGTAAACATTCAAAAGACAAAACAGGGCACAGCTTTGTATACCTAGTATTTTCTATGCTGTGTTCTGGTCAGATGGATATAAAAAAATGTTCAGAAGACCATGTACCTCTGAATAAATAAAGCACTATTTTGCACGTTGAACTGTATTAATAATATAAAATACACTTTCAGAACTTTGCTTGATGAAAAATTACAGTTTTGGTTATAATGGTAACAGAACACAATTTTCAAGGTCAAGTTCTGTTTGGGCAGCAGCTGTCATTGCAAACAAGATGTCGTGACTGTATTAATGTCTAAGGATACACACGTGGATTGCAGCTTCAGCCACGTGCAAGAAATGCATAACAAGAATAGCAACATTGTTTGTGGGTTATACTACAGAAAACCTTTTTTCTGTGTGAACAGAAAACAATCTTCAGCGAAGATTGTTGTGTGAAGGTGAAAGAGGAAAGCATATATTTTTTTAAGTCAACACAAGTCAGTTATTCTTTCCTTTGTGCACTCTTGCTTGGTTTTGTAGCTAGGTTAAACCAACAAAAATTGCAGCCTTAATAATTTGTGATTGAGTCATATCTGACAGCTTTCTTCATTCTCAGTTTACCTTCAAATTGCACACTGTCACAGGGCACATGGTGTTTTCATTGTGTTTGACCACTGCGAATGCTGACCTTCAGTATATGTTAGTTTGGACCACTACTAGAGTGTGAATGTGTACAGAGACAGATATTTTTATAGGAAAAGGAAATGCTACAAATTGCTATAAGAGCCATCTGTTTCTCTTTGAGAGCTTGTGTTTACATATTTCACCTTACTATAACATGCTGTTGCCCTGCACAAACTTGCTTTCCTTTTTTCCCCATTATTTTTTCCCTTCCCTAACCAAAATATGCTGTGCATTAACAAGGTTTTTGACAATGATGTGATAATTTCTCTAACTGTAATACACAAACGCATTCTCTTTTGTGGAAAATTGCCATAAAATAGTCCATTTAATACAAAGAGAAAAGTCTCATTCCAGACTTTGACTTTTCTCCCTTCTCATTTTAGATAGGACTTACAGCAAATGTTCTCAAAGTGAAACTAAACTGATGTTATTAGCGCTGGATATTCCACGTACGTTTTCAGTTCAATTTATAAAGCTGCCCCAAGGCACTTTGTAAAAGGGGCGTATAAAGGAATCCATAGGTAAGATTAAAGCCATATGACAACAGAAGAGAGGAACTAAAAATAACACAGTGTGGAGAAAAAAAATAACTTCTGGTCCAGGTTGGCTAACTGCCCAGCCCCCTTGAGCGTGCTAACATTATACAGGACAAAATCAGACTGTGAACTATCTAAGTTTGAGCACATATATGAAATCCATCCATGTTCCAGGTCTGGGTGTAGATCTGTGTAGGCTGACAGAACCCCTTGGGCGAAGGTCACATTCACAATAGTACACTGCAGCCAGCAGTTCTAACACAGCATCTTGGAATGGAAATTTTCTTGGATGGAAATTTTGTAATCTCAATGATTTCTTGGGCTCTCCTTCACATGATAAGTAACCTGTATGTACCTGTCTCAAAAATGAAAAAAAAGATATATGTAAACTATGATATGAAATGTGAAAACTATATGTAAAAGTATAGTATATTGTCAAGGAGAGAATGCTTTCCTTCCTGGCACTTTCCCTCCCCTCACGGTGCACTCGTGTTTGAAAAAAAACATTACTAAAGTGCCCTCTGCAGTGCCAAAAATGATGCTATTGGCTGTCCTTCACATGGAAAACAAATAACTGAGAGCTGTCTTGAGTGAGCCCTGTGTATGAGAAAGTATGATAATGTGCCCTATAGAGCAAGAAAATGTGATGAAGTGACTTAATGAGTGCCCTTCCCGTGGAGGAAATGTGATGTAGTGCCCTATTATGTGTCCTTACAATGGCCTAAACGATCTCTGTGGGTACCCTTCCAATGTAAAATGGTGCCATAATGAACTGTCCTCTGTGCCACTTCCACAAGATTAAGTGACCCTTTCCAGTTGAGAAAATGGGATGCAATTCTCTAAAATGTACTGCTAACCAGTTAGGCCTTATGATGAACTGCTCAAATTGGTACCCCCACAATGGATAAAATGTGATGCAGTGCTGTATAGAGCCTCTGTCTCCCTTGTATTAGTTCCAGATAATAAATAATATCACCACCAATGTTAATGAGTTTCTAATTATAAAAGCAGCCTGGTGGCTCAATAGGTAGAACATCAGCCTGGGATTCAGTTCAATGAAATTAATTTTTATATAGTGCCTTTCGCAAAAAGTCTCATGGTTCACGTACCCCACCCAGCCTCCAGGTGTGTCCTTCACCAAGACAGTGAAATGCTAGCTCCCCCAGCGCTGCATGTAGCTGCCCACTGCTCCCCCCAGGGGGATGGGTTAAATGCAAAGAACCAGTATCGCTGTAACATGTATATGAAATGTTGTAAGTCACTGGATAAAAGCGTCTGCTAAATAAATAAATGTAAATGTAATTTCAGTAAATGTATTGTGACAGTTCAAAGGGCATTGTTCAAAACAAATGTTTAATTGTACAGGTTTAAAAATTAATTGAATGTTTACAATGGTCTGTTGGAAGTGGACTTTCTTTTTTTGCTTTCTGTTGAAATATTTTATATACATATCATTAAAAATGCAAGCAGTCTGAAGAACAGTAGAGTCGATTTCCATACCTTCTGCTCCCTGACCCAGTTACATCATGTCACATTCTTTCTGGACCCACCAAGAATGCATAAAATTTAAAGGTAGAACATTTTATAGATTTATTTTGCTAGATGATAAACCTAACAGTGCAGGGAAGAATAAACATGAGATTAAACTGGATCAAAACAAATTGCCCTTTACCTTACAAGACCATTCCTGTGAGATATTGCTTCAGAACTGCTGCAAGTAGATACACAGATTTATGTAAGACAGTTCTTCTGCAAACAACACTGCACAAAGAAATCAGGTCAAAGACTGTATAAGTGACAGGCTGGTACTACAAGTCTGGTTTTGCTTCCTCATTATCCAGTTCTGGTCCAGCACTCTGAAGAAATTCATGTAAAATGAGAACACAAAAACATTTCAATCAGAGTTCCAGTTGTCCCAAAATAAATAGGAAAATGTAGAATATAAACAGTTTGTTACTAATGAAGAGATCAAAGAATAAAGCTTCAGAATGTTTAATGTACTTAATTTATTCTGATATACAACATTCAATTAATTTCAATGGCCTTTAATTCACAATATAAAACTAATGACCTTTTAACATTGAAAAATGTAAAATATTACATGTGCACGTAATTTAAACATGTAATCATTCATATATAGAACAAACCGACTCGTATTTTCAGAATTTTAAAATGTTTGTACTGAACATACAAAGCCCAAAATAAACAGTGATGTCCTAATACAATTTTGCTCTTGTGAACTGTTTCAGTTCACAACTGTTTAATTTACATATTATTATTGTACTTAAATGTATTTATGTCTAAACTCATAAAGACCTTTCCATACAAGATACTTGGAAACCAAAACATTTATTCTGGCTTTTCCATGTTAATATTGGATGGAGAGCCTTTGTCTTTCTTGTTTACTTTGCCTCTCATGATAGTTTTACAGGTGCGATTTTTGCAGCTCAGAAACATTGTTAGGTTGCAGAGCGTTCTTACATCTAAGGACACTGAAAAAATAGTGTGAGCTTTTATTTGATGTAGGTTAAATTATTGGAACGCTCTAGTTTCTGACAGTACAAACAGCACATTCCAAGCGCAGACACCAGAATTATCACTGGGAGCAGAAAGTACTGCTGTTCAAGTCTCATACTGTCCTCACTCCACCGACTTCTCCATAAGTACAGGACTAATTTAAAAGTTCTTCTGTTAACATAAAAAGCACTGAAAAGTCAAGCATCAGTATATGTTACAGAAATGATGACTATATATATATTCCAATTTGCTCCTTATGATCCCAGAATGCAGGCCTTCTTTCCTTTTCATGCATACATAAATGTAATGGTATATTATGGAATAGTCTGCCTGGCTATGTACGGGTTGCCAAAACAGTCTCAGTCTTTAAATCCTGACTGCACACCTGTTCGTCTGATTTAGCTTTCCCACAACAGTCCCCATAGCTCACTGTAATTAGTGCTGCTGACACTGCTGTACTGGTGGTCTGTTATATGACTGCTAGTGTTTCTACTGTGTACTAACCCCTCTTTGCAGTTCTCCATCCATATGTGTACTCTGAGTTGCTGACACCCAGTGGACCCCCCTCCTTCAGATGACTTCATACTGACATTTACATCTCTAAGCCTCATATCAACTTTGTGTTCAGTAATGTTAGCATGCTCAGCTAGCACTGTATGTCTACTAAACATTCACTGTCATTTGCACCCCTTTTTGCCACTCAATAATAATTACAATTTTAGTACAATTAATGATTACTTGTTTAAATTAAACACAGTGCTGAATTTTCCAGACATTACTTCCTTTGATTCTGCAGTTATAACCCTAATGTGTGATTGTATTGTGAGTAATGTTTGATTACAGTTTGTAACTTACACATCTTAAAGCACAAGAGTCTCACATTAAACTTTGTTCATTGTAACTCTTGAAACCCACTTGAAAATTGGGGAAAAAAAAAACCTCCACTTGAAACTTACTTTCCCTCAACAAATTAAGACAGCTAAGCACAAACAAAAACAAATGATCAGGAAGAAAGAAAAGCAACGATGCAATTGATATTTAATTCAGATCGTGGTCAAGTTAAATTGGATGAGTAGGCACAAACAAAACCTGCATCCACTGAGGCCCTCCAGATCCGCGATTGCCTACTCTTCATTTAAGGAGTTAATGCTCTGTGGTGTTGGTCTACATTTACGTCACTCCGCTACGTCATAGGAGGCGGACCGTGGCGTTCGCTGGAAGTGCATTTATTTCCTCTGCAAGGCTTGCAAGGCACGAGCGGTCTTTGCTCAAACCGAAGGTTGTTGTGATACTGATGAGGAAAGTCATCAATGGCATGCCTTAAAATGCAGACGTGGATGCACGTTGGGGTGTAACTGAATCTTCACCGTATGAACGAATGCAATTTTTATTGTTATTAAAGATGAGATGTGGCTTGAACAAAAAAGAATGAATTCAAGCTATAAACGTGAAAAGTGAATGAGCACTCGATGACACGAGGAAATGGCACACGAATTACTACAACGGTTGCCTTTTATCCGTTTCGTCAACACGTGGCGTCACACTGTTGGTGAGAGATTTACCTTGAACGGGATACATTCATATGACTTTTTAAACTGGCTACTTTCCATGCACCTGGAATAATAATTAACCCAGCGCAACAAAACGACTATTTAAGACAACTGAAAATGGATTAAGTCTTTACAGGCATAACGAGTGCAAGAATTTCGTTTATTCATATAAAATCAGAAATTTCTGGGTTTGATTCACAAGTCGTGCTCTGCCGTCGTTAAGGGAGGAAAGTTCAAAATTATTCAAATGACTAAACGAGTTTAAGTATTTATAATAAGCAAGGCAAAAGATGTAAAATTTTAACGAGTCATAAATATTACCAGGACAAAATCACTAACAGCCTTTATATTGTTGAGGGGAGGGGGAATCGTTGATTGATGGTTTGTTACTGAACGTCACACCTTTTCACCTGTGCGATCCGAATATAAGGTGCGGCTCGGCAGGCGGCGCAGACTCCTACCTTCACTTCCTCGGTTACTTACACACAATAAATACAGGAAGAAGGCAGGGTGGGTCGTGCGTCTTCGGTACGATTTGCTGAATCACACAAACCCTTCCGTGCTGGCATGAAAGTTCACCCGCACCTCGCTTCGTGGTGGTCCTCGACTTCTTTTTTGACAGCGTTGAAGTTTCTCTGCAAAGCGATCACGGACAGTTTTGAAGATCTAAACCTTTGATACGCCCAGCATATGAATGTACTTCACGGTGCTTGTTTTTGAATTTCCATTTTTTAAAATCTATATATATATTTTTTCCAGCTGAAACGACAGTACACGCGCAGCACCCCAGGAGACCCAAACCTTCTTTTACATGTTGTGCATGTGGCTGCTGATGGTAACTTTGTGTCTTTATGTGGCTCCATAAGGATTACGTGTACTGAGCGGCAACTGTGCTGTCGTGCAACGGAGTCAAAGAATGAAGCTTAGTCGGCAATTTACTGTTTTTGGCTGTGCCATATTTTGCGTCGTGGTTTTTTCATTGTACCGAATGCTGGATCACCTTCAGTTAGATAATACCAAAAACCCAAGCAACGGAGTGGGGAAGTTTCAAAATGTGAGTAACCAGTTCTGCTGTGCTTTTGTAAGAGGTCATCCTAGTGCACCACATTTGCAAACTATCTGTTGCGCATTAGCTGTCATGAAGAGCATATAAGTAAAGGAGCTTAATGAAAACGGCAAAAGCTGAAAGCGCTTTTGCGATTAGAGGGAAAGATCTTTTGTTTGTATTGGTAACGTACATTACTGCGTTATGATGTGAGGGTTGTGCATATGCGTTTTGTTAATCAAGTTCTCGCTCGCTTCCAACTAGTATTGTGTTTCAATATCGAGCCGTGCTCTTGGTGCCGTTTTAATGGTCGGAAGATTTAGCGGACATGGTGCTGCAGGCATCGCAAAGCTGGAGGAAACTGCTTTAAGGAGACCAGAAAAGTGAAGGGAAGTCGTTTGCGGATAACGTTGTTTAACAGCCCGATCCTGATGTCCGTGGCGTAGCTCCCTTCAGTCTCCTGACAGTCCCCGTATTCTTACCAACTCGAAAGTTAACCAAGGCGATTCCACGCAAAGCCTACAAATTTGCATGGCCGGTTTAAAAGGAACTATTAGAGTTCATTAAGACGTTTCTTCACTGTAAAAATGGGTAACTGCTTTTAATTGAGGATTTGCATGTAGGTGTGTGTTGTATTCCCCCACCACCTAACAGCATACCAGAATTAATTGTATTGCTTAGCCCAAGCAGCAGGCATATGTGTGAAATGTGTTTACTGTTGTGGTTGAGTTTTACAAATGAACAAATCTACAGTAAATTGCAATCCCATTTAAGTTGCCTTGATGCATCTGTCACGAGTCATGTCACTTCATTCTGTTTGCAGTCACACATCTTTGAAACGCCTACAAGATATTTCACCCCCAGCTTCGTTTTGTATTCCCCGAAGTTTTAAGAGGCGTGCAGGCCATATCCTCCCACATGCATAAAATCAGTATACCTTCTCTTCATCTTCACAGTAACAAGCCTAATCTGTAATTAGACCAGCAACAATCAAATGGTCGTAACACAAAGGGTTTGTTCATTTAATTTTGTATTAATGTAACGTATGAGCTCTGTGGTGGGATCACTGGCACAGTTCCTCTAGGGAACGGTTGCACTGATGTGTTTTGGCATTATATTAAACTAATTTAAATTATGCCAGTCATCTTCAGCCTTATTGTTTCAATAGGGTGTTGTGGGAACACCTGCAGTAAAGTGTAATGTTTTAAGATGTATTTAATGTAACAAGTTGGATGTGTAACTAGTTTTGTGTATTTGGGGGCGTCTTTTGGCATTTTACATTGAACTGCCAACATGTTGGGGTTAGGGGCTGCTTTTGCACATCAAGAATAGTCTTTTCTTCAGCTTAGAAAGTTGTCTTCTGCTTGTGTTTTTGTCAAATAAAAATATACCACGTGTAGTGCGCCACCCTGCTGATTTCTAGATTTAGTGTTGTCCGAACTAAACTTTAACAGGTAGCTGTGATTTGGCTGTGGTCAGAAACTGTATGTGGGTGAGCTGTAAACCAAATATTTGAGGCTAAAGAGTTAGTTGTTGAAAGTGTTCGTTGATATGCCGTGTAATGATCAGGAAAGTGTAAGCCTGCTTGAAGTGTATTCTGTAGAGCATTGCCTTATTTTCCTTTAAGATTACACACAGCCTTATTCATGAAAAGTCATTGACTTTTGTCATTTGGGGAAGTTTATTCAAGAGGACTCTTGCAAGAAGTCCAAATCATCTCGGTCATTACGAGTTGCAATTGAACGAACGCTTGTGCTCCATTACCCGTGAAAATAATGGGAAGAAATGGAGATGGGTTTTGTGTGAATGTGGGCATGTGTGGACTCTTCCCTGTGTGTATAAACATTTCAACCTGTTTGGCTGGTCTGGAGGATTTTTGATGTGCAAGAGCTGCGGTAATGTCACGTAGGTTTGTCGTGAGGAGCTCCAAAACCTTCTGTATTGTACTACGCTGCAATCAGAAAATCGATTTAAGTCTGTAGTGGTTTGCATTTCTAGTGTTAATTCAGACCATGTGTCTGATCTAAATTCTACAAATTGATTAAAGATGAGTTACCTATCAGTTGGCTCGGTGGACATCAGGATTCAAAGTTTGATTAAATTAAATGCTTTCAGTTTTGTTTAAAATCCAATGGGTTCGTTTTGGTGAAAAATGCGCTGGGCACCGGAATGATGTTATTGGGAGCAGTGTTGTGTACTGATATGCAAATTCATATTCAAATTACAGTTGGGCCTTTCCAGGGGGTCTTGGTAGGTTCACTTGTCAGTGCTTTTGTTGTTACAGGCCTGGTCAGTCACACAGGGAAAGGACAGTGCTTTACGAAATGGAAAGTTGGTGTTCCGCTAGTCAGACATGCGGTGTCAGGGTTTAAAGATAAATTTTCTGCAGAGAAATGAATTTTTGTTTTTCCTCTGAACAGCCGTTTTTTGCAATATCAAAACAGCAGATGTATCCTGTCTGATAGAAACACTGAACTTGGTCTGTTTGAGATGCTAACATGTAGGAGGAAGTGACTTTTGCCTCATCCCTCCGCCTTTGTTCTGCTCTGCAGAGACCCGGTGTGTGTGTGTGTGTGTGTGTGTGTGTGTGTGTGTGTGTGTGTGTGTGTGTGTGTGTGTGTGTGTGTGTGTGTGAACACTGCGAGTGTGCGGGATGAATGATGCATGTTACATACTCAGTCATACTAAATGTGAGGCTGTCCAAATCATTTGAGCTTATTGAGTTGTCCTGTCAGGTGGTCTCTCTGTTCTGTGGAAAGTCCTGTAACAGTCTTGGACGGGTTGGTGAAATCTGAATATTTTTTTTCCATTAGCGATTTCATCTGCACTTAGGGGAGAGTTTGAACATACGTATGCATGTCCTTTAATTCAAAAGCATTTTCTGTTGCTTTAAAGGTTATGGCCATTAAAGGTTAAGGTTGGGGGGGTACTATGCATGTTCTTGGAGAAAGATTTACGTTTGCTTTTCTATTTAAGACTTTTTTTTTTTTTTTTTTTTTTGGTTAAATATCCAAAACTTGTTTACAGCAAACTAAACACAAGTTTTGGATATTTAACCAAATCACAAGACCTTTTTTTTTTTTTTTTTTTTTTTTTTTTTTTTTTTTTTTTTTTTTTTTTTTTTTTTTTTTTTTTTTTTTTTTTTT
>JABJVR010004002.1:0-15236 GCA_025773905.1 Chitala chitala
AAAAATATATATATATATATATATATATATATAATATATAAAACTTTAGATATAAAATATCTAAAGTTAACTAAAAAGAGACCCTAACTACATAAAGTGCGGGAGTGCAAGAGATGTGCAAACAGTGCAAATACAGCCACAAGACAAAATGTACGAGACAGACAGTGCCATGACGTGTTACAGCACACTGACACAGAATACTGATACAGCACACTTATACAGCACACTGACACAGAATACTGATACGGCACACTGATACAGCATACTGATACAGAATACTGATACAGCACACTGATACAGCACACTGACACAGAATACTGATACAGCACACTGATACAGCATACTGATACAGCATACTGATACAGCGCACTGATACAGCACACTGACACAGAATACTGATACAGCGCACTGATACAGCACACTGATACAGCACACTGACACAGAATACTGATACAGCACACTAATACAGCATACTGATACAGCATACTGATACAGCACACTGACACAGAATACTGATACAGCACACTGACACAGAATACTGATACAGCACACTGATTCAGCACACTGACACAGAATACTGATACAGTGCACTGATACAGCACACTGATACAGCACACTGACACAGAGTACTGATACAGCGCACTGATACAGCACACTGACACAGAATACTGATACAGCACACTGATACAGCACACTGACACAGAATACTGATACAGCACACTGACACAGAATACTGATACAGCACACTGATACAGCACACTGACACAGAATACTGATACAGCACACTGACACAGAATACTGATACAGCACACCGACACAGGGTACTGATACAGCACACTGATGCAGTGTACTGATGCAGCGTACTGATACAGGGTACTGACACAGAATACTGATACAGCACACTGACACAGCACACTGATGCAGCGTACTGACACAACACACTGATACAGCACACTGACACAGAATACAGATGGTCTAAACAAGATAGGCTACTTGGCAGCCATAATACAGATATAATAAGTTAGTTAGTGTGTGTGTGTCAGCTCAGTCCCTGAGTGTTGAGAAGCCTGATGGCTTATCGGAAGAAACTATTTCATAGTCTGGTTACTTTATTGATCCCTGAGGGGAAATTGCTTGAAACTGCTTTTCCTATCCACACCATGGTAGAACAGTTTGTACCCACCTCCAATGTTCCTGGCTTTACTGCCCTTCCACTTTGTCTCTTGGACACACAATATGTCTACTTTTCTCCATTCCAACATGTCAGCCAGCTCTCTCCCTT
This sequence comes from Chitala chitala, assembly GCA_025773905.1. NCBI lineage: Eukaryota > Metazoa > Chordata > Actinopteri > Osteoglossiformes > Notopteridae > Chitala > Chitala chitala. The sequence goes on from JABJVR010004002.1 coordinate 1,283, forward strand.
TACCTGTCATACTTGCTACATTCAGGGTTCCTACATTTAGCTCCACACTCTTTTGCTTCCTCTTCTCCTGCTTCTTCCGAACATGTCTTCCCCCCTTCTTTCTCCTCCTTTGCTCAACAGTAGTCCAATTTCCACCAGTACCCTGTTGGTCAACAGTACTGATGGTGGTCATTGTTAATCCGGGCCTTGACAGATTCAGTATGGACAGTTTGTTTGTAAATCTCAACTTTGATTTGGCACAGGTTTTACGCCGAATGGCCTTCCTGACGGAACCCTCCCCATTTATCTGGGCTTGGGATTGGCACCTTGGTGGCTGAATTCCACCTCAGTGGCTGGGTTCATTTTAGGAACAATACTGTAACGGTTATAAATAACTAAGAGCTGGAATGTAAAAAAAAAACAACTTTAAACTCTAAATTCCATAGTAAATATGGAATTTTGTAAATATGTTAAAAGGTTAGGGGTATTACCAGCATGTGATACCTTTTTTTTACAAGAATTACACATTTCCAAGCCGGCCCTGGGCATATGCCGTATAGGCAAATGTTAGGGGGACCACTGGCACCCCAAATGAGGGAAGAAGAAAAATTTAAATGTTAACTATGACTAGTTTTTATTACATAATTTTATGTAATACTGTTTTAGTGTTATTTTGAAACATTACAAAAGAAGCCTACGACACAAATACATAGGGCCTATGTGTTATTTTAAAAGGCTATTTTCTGGTTGTCCTCAACAACTATTGAATACAAGATTATATTTGACAACTCTTAATTGGATAATTAAACAAGAACCAATAAAATCATTTTAGAATAAAGAATGTGTTGAACATACATGATAAATGGTACAGTTCACATGTCAGCTCAGTACTTTTCCACCAAACTTTATATAGTCAATCCCATCACCTGACTTTATTACAATAGAAGCACCACGAACACACAAAACCAGGATACAGTAGATTACACTGACTGTCAGCTGCACCTTTAACATTGCAGACCTGATCACCCCACTGGCAGGGCAATCAGAGGCACAATAGCACATCAGTTGTTTAATAAATTTCACCAATTAAACAAAACAGTCACATACAAATTGTTTATTATTTTAAATGAAATTACTCTTCATTGTTCAGTGATCCTGTACAGGTAGGCAATTGGGAAATGGAAGGGGGCGTGGGACTTCTTTATTCTTTCTTGAGAATATAAATAAATACATGTGCTTACTGAAGAAAAACAGGCTGGAAAAAAGTAGAATATTTTAATGTTCTGTCTCCGTTCATTTTTAAAATCTAATTAATTAAAAACTAATGTTAGTCTGTTGTAAGCTTGTTTCTACCATTTAGAAGATGTGATAAGCTCACCCATAAAGATTACCTAGATTATGTGAAAATACTCGACTGCTGCCTTGCAGGACCAGATGTACAGCTCCTCACAGCTCCTGATGGGCCTGCCTGATTGGCAGCAGTATGTCTTTTTTTTCCGCCTCAGTGATCTCCCTCTCGTGACACTTTAGCAGTAGTGTAACACTATTTTTACTGCAACTTTTCATACTTATGTGAGCATTGTTGTTCTATTTCAATATATGCAGAGTCATATACGCAGTTGGATAATTCCCTTGTCTATTAAACTAAGAGAGACTTTGTTGTGACAATACACAGATCTGGAATTGGCTTTATTTAACAGGTACAGCTGAGAGGCAGAAAACACAGCAGTTAAACAACAAAAGGGTCCACCAGGTACATGTGTTTTAACACATTTTAATAGCACAATGAAAGATGTGTTGGTATATGAATGTATTGTATGTGTAATTACAAATTATAGTTTAGTACAAAGGAATCATTACATGAATTGATACAATTTCTCTTTATGCAACATCATGTAGCACCATGTGTAGAACGCAGTTGCTATGCGTGAGTTAAATTTAAATGACAGTATCAAACATACGTTATAACAGATTTAGACTTTGCTTAGCACTTAACAGATTATAACTGAATAATGATTTATTAATTTTATCACACATTTAAAGTCATTTACATATATTGCACTAAAGGATTTTGGCATCCTGCCTTTGAAATTGCAAGCGTTTCTGTGACAATGTCATACCTGTTTTCCTGAAAATCATCACGGTATGCAAAATTATTTCATACAAATAAATAAGTGAGCTTATGGTTAAAATAGGGTGAAGGACAGACCAAGTAATACAATATCAAATCAAAACCTTTACATTTATTTGTCAGCATTTCTACAATTTCTTTGATGCCATCTCACACGTTTCCTGGTGTTTAAACTTATTTCAGCAAAGAAACTATTACCAGTAGGCTTTTATATGCCTTTTCATCTTGTCCATTCATATTTGTGGAAAACTGAATATTTAAATATTTATTTCTGAAAATAGCACCACATTGCACTTTAACATGAAAACAGGAACTAAGCTCTGAGCTTGTATTTCTCGGCTGTCTGTCACGTCTTTTGTGTAAATATACAAATTTCTCCCTTGCAAGTCAACCTGAATTCCAACTTATGCCGATAGCATTGCTCTATTTACCAGTAGTGTAAGAGTCTGCCTGCGAGTCTGAAACATCTGTGTCGACTGCAACGCCTGAAGTTATTTGATGATTCGGCTAAATGTTCATAGGCAACACACATTTAATGCCATCAAGAAAAACAGTAGCTTTTAAGATGTTCTCACTGCTCAGAAAGTAAACCCCAGGAAGCGTAGCATCTGGGTCCTCCGTGTGTATCGCTGCATTCTGAGAAAACAAGCTCAGATTCCCACTGCCACCTTATGTATGATGCCACTTAAGGTGCAAGGATCCCTGTTACCTTCGCGACGCCTCAGCATATATGGTGTCATGTGACATATTTGTTTTGCAGTTATACTTGAAATTGCCCCTCAGACTGATAGTGTCTCACCTCAGTGCACCGTCCTCTTACCTGAACCATAAAAGCTGTCAAAGTAAAAAACCATAACAGTAAGGATGCCTCATATGCACTAAGTGAGTGTATTAAGTAATCACATAGGTTTGCAAAATAACCAGAGGCCCAAACATTAACGACCCATTACTCATAATGTTCCCAGAGCATGAGAGGCACGTTTTGGAAAACCATATTTGCAGTTTAGTTTAAAGCAAAAACATTTATAAAGTAGTTACTGTACATACTCTTGAAGAAACATAAAAAATGGTACTAAGTATTTTCAATAGTGGCTATTAACATGCATACTCTGAAACTGAATAGATGAGAATGGATGTAGATATTATGTTTAAATACTAACATCAGACCAGTTGAATAAAACTTTTAGGGTTTAATGCACAAAAGGAAATCTGTAAAGCAGCATCCACAGAATCACTGAAACTGAGGTTAGGACATTTACATTGTATAAGAATGTGCAGTTAAATTTTCAGATGTAAAACTATTGTAGATTTTAATACATGTCTGTCCTAGGAGCCCTTCAAGTAAACAGCAGTGGTGATCCATCTGAGTTTAGGCTGGTAATTCAAATTAAGAAGACGTTTCAGTTTTCATCAGGCTCCTCAGTGACACCTTTGTGGTCTTGCCAATGACATGTAGGACAGATAGACGAGGAGCGTGATGTTTTGTTGGGGGGGCAGTGTCATGACACACAGTACCTAACACCGTATGCCCTTCCGGCCCAGAAACCTCAGGACTGCAAAGTTGTAGGTAGTGGATATCACGTAGAGAAACTGGAGGCAGAGAAACAGGGGACACACAGAAAAATGTAAAAGTTAGGGAACCAGAAAAGTCTCAGATAAAATGTCACAATTAACAACTGTCAATGTAACAAAAGTGGAACATCGGGCAGTTACAGTTTCACTCAAAGCAGGATGCCAACATATAAAGATCGTCTGTAATAAATGGATTTTAGTGTTCCTAAAATATTCTGATTATTTACACTAAGTAAAAAATGCACGTCAAGACATAAAGTATGGCGTGTTGCAAACTTTTTCTCTTGATGCTTAGTTTTCACATGTGAAGTAAACTGTTTTATATATTGCTGTCAATACAACAATACAAATTTTTGGTTGATGAATTATTTTCTTTTAAAATGTAGCTATGTTACACAAGCAACAATATTGATAAATTGCACTTCTAAAACAGGGCATGAAAGAAAAAAAAACATTTATAACCTGAAATAAAGAAGAACTGAAAATATTTATTTGTCAAATACACAGTAATTTCACATTCTCATTTCTACAGCTTTGACCAAGTGTGACAGCATGTCTTACCAGAGCTAGGAGAGTGATCCCTGCACCAGCAAATGCAGCTACGTACAGGTCATAAGTCAGGAAGAACTGCCAAATAAGGAACAGAGCAATCAATGCTTGTGCTGAACCTTTTCTTTATTTTTTGTTGATAGTATATGGTATTACTGATTTTAAGATTTTACAATTTAAAGAAAATGGACCTTATGTAATAAAAGTATACCAACAATTCTGTGTTACCTCTTTAGTTTTACAGGCCGCTGCCAAGGTCATTCCGCACACTTTTCCAGGTACGGTGTTCCAGGGCAGTAGTCCTAAAAAGAAACAGTAATGAGATATTAAAATGCTGACAAAGGTCTTAGGAAATGGAAGGTAATGGATGATTCACAAAAAAAAATTAGGACAATTTAAGTGATGTGCTAAATAAAATCAATACAGGCAATCCTCGACTTACGATGGAGATGCGCTCCGATGACCCCGTCGTAACATGAAAATATTGTAAGTTGAGACATGGCCAAAACACCAAAAACAGAAAAAAAAATGTGCCCTAACACAGAGACAAGTGAACTCTGTCGATCACTGGCGAGACTAAGGAATCTCACAAGGCGGGAGATGCACACATCCCGGCAACATCCCAATGTGTCCTACGTTTGCCTGCCGCTCGAAACTTAACATGTTTTCACAATTTTGTCATATAGCTATCATCATTGTAAGATTGAAAAATCGTAAGTGGAGCCATCGTAACTCAGGGACCATCTGTATGTTGTAAGCCAAGCTCTTCTTAGTATGGCAGTGTATCCCACCTACAATAACGTCTATAAGTAAAACAAACATATATACAACCAAACAAGACACAACGCTAAAATGAGAACAAAACACATACCATACTGCCTGGCGTCAATGCACACCCAGGAATATTGAGTAATGCTTGCTGTTGTCTCAGACAGAAGGTTAATAGTGTGGCACGTGTAGGACATGTTGTAAAAGAAGAACACAGGCAGGGCTGAGAAGGCAAACACTATCAGCCAAATAACGACCAGGATGTACGTCACGACGACAAACTGCAGGAGGAAAACACAGACGTTCATGTCAGATTACTGGGCTAACACACAGCTTTAACACACCTCCTGTGGTGCTGTCACCCTTTTGCTGTAATACTGTACGGTATTCATAACTACAGTTAAATCTTCTGCTTCTGTCTGCAGATGTTTAATATTCCAAACAAGTGAATGCTAACTATTGAAATGATTTACTGGAATTGTGTATACAGTAAATTACACTCTGTGGTGTGTGGTGGCATGAATAATTACAGTGACATCATATGGTGTAATAGCTGTATTGTTAAATTCAATAAACTGGTCTTTTGTGGCTAATCATTCCTTTTAGCTTCTGTGCTATAAACTGTACTAGTGGACAAGTGAAACTCCACTACTTTTACATACTTCTTCCTTTTGTTCCGCAAAGGATGCACCACAGAAGCAGAATCCGTAACAATGTCAAAAATAGTAAAGGGTGACTGCAAAGGATGACCTCAACATCCACGGTCAGGACAATAATGTAACAAGACGTCATTCATTCACTACACTGCTTCATCCAGGGTCATGGAAGACCTAGAGCCCATCCCAGGAAACTCAGGGCAGGGGACACCCTGGGTAGGGTGCTAATCCACTACAGATCACAAGCACACTCAGGCACACACTATAGGTAATTTGGAAATGCCAATCAGCCTAATCAGCATGTGTTTGGACAGTGGGAAGAAATCCCACATTGTAAATTTTACATTGTACTCCTGTTATACTGTCATTAACCCATTTCTACACAGAGTGCTACATTTTTTGAAGCAGTATCGTGTAGTACAAAGACTTAGTTTGTTTGAATATAAATGCCATACCTGCCTTTGGTTTGCAAACAAAGCACCTATTTTTTGAACTATCATGTGCAGTTTTTACCTACTAGCTAAATGAGCATGCATAAAACACAATTTATGTGAGGTTTATGTGAGCAGTGATTATCTTCTTTTTTAAAAGTTCAGAATTCTAATATTCAGCAGAAATATGTGCATGCTTAAACATTTTTACCGATTACGATGAAAACAATGTTTCTTTGTTAAAAAAGTCGTTACTATTTCGCCAACAGAATGATGGTTGTAGAAGCTTCTAACATTAACCTGAGTGACTGAAACAAAAAAAAAACAAAATATCTGAAAACTGCAAACTGGCTCAACAGAACAGAGCAAAACACAGTGAGACCTCATCAGCACCACTGAAACCCCCATCCTCCAGAAGTCTCTCACCGTTGTGCTGAGACAGCGACCACATCTGGTGCTCCTAAACTCTCCAAAGGTCTGCTTCACCGCACTCGTGGTGTAGAAGCCCTCCGCCAGCAAAAGGATGCAGTATAGAAAAAAGAAGGCGGCCAAGCCATAGATGACATACTGGAAATACTCGACACTGTCAACGAGATAAGGACAGCGTTAGACACTGACATAAAACCATGCATTCACATTTTTAAAAAGAACAAAACTCACAAGGACACCAAAACACTGTAGTCTTCAGGGTTGCGGGAAAAGTAAGTCTCGATGAGGTGTTCTGTCCCGGCGAGAGCCTGGTGCCCACAGCCGCAGAACAGCGCCACCCCCGAAAAGCATAGCAGGGTTGCTACCAGGGATGCATATGGCACCCCCCCAAGGCAGCGGACGCAGCAGTCGTAACAACCTGGTGGGGCAAAACATATAAACACACATACGACACACACTAGCAACACGCACATTCCTCAGCCTCCGTTGCCCTCTGTGATCATGACTGACAGAAAGCTTTCTAACATATACAGTAACACTTATAAAAGAAATACAATGTATGTTTATATACAGGTGTTCATGCACGCATACACATAAAACACATCAAAATAATATTAGTGCATGAAAGTCTTACTAAAACTGAGGAACAAGAAAAGACCCGGAGAATATATCTACAGATATATTTCTAGTTTCTAGATGTTTCTAGACATTTCTAGTTCTAGGTCATGCTAAAGCCAGGCAGAATAAGTAGTTGTGGAAAAATTAGTCCAAGCAGCACCTAACGTTCCAAGAAGCCAAGGTGCCCTGAAAGGAATCATTTGTTGACTTGAATTTGCTGTGCTAATGAACTAAAAGTGCTTCAGGCCCGGTGTTCAGTGATCTATCCGAGAAGCCACGCAGTGCTCAACCCTGGGCAGATTTCTCCCTTCATGATGATGAAGCCACCTCAGCACCCACCAGTAGCATGCCACATCTCATCACCAGTTGCTCCAGTCCAATTGCTGAATGGTAACCATGGTAATCAGCCTGTACCAAGTCCAGCCCTGTCCCCAAGGTCAAGAGCCATCACAACAAGGGGGCTGTTACACAGAGGGAAGGGTCCAAGAAAGCTGAGCCTTTGTTGTCTTACTGACAATAGCCTTTGTCCTGGGACATTACACAGACAGAAAGCCCAGTGATGTAAAGTAAACATCGGTTTTCAACTACCTTCTATTTTCAAGTAACAAACAGGCTTTTGAAGCCATGTTGTGATGATGGGTACATGGTGGAGGCACTAATGGGTCAGTTCTATGGCCAAAGAGCAAAACTGACAACATAAATATAGCAATACTGACTGGCTCAGACTGGTACCATCACAGCAGCCACTGGAGCACTAGCAGTATACTTTATCCTATATAATGCTATTCTACATATATATATATATATATATATATATATATATATATGTGTGTGTGTGTGTGTGTGTGTGTGCATTTTCATCCATAGATCTTCTTGTTTCTTGCAACCATTATTGATAATTGTTTGATACTGAATGTTCTTTTTGCTCTCAAGCAAAATCACAGGCGTTGTTTGTAGACTTTTGGCTAATTAACACAAAATTTCAGTCGCTGTATCAAATTCTAGATGCAGAGCACGTGTTTCTTTATGAATACATAGATGTTTAGAAGAAAGCTTTTACATGTATAACCTGGTTATGAGAACCAACATCAAGTAATGTCACAGGTTCATTTCCTGCTAATCAGTCAGATTAACACAAACTATGATGATTATGTTTAAGTTCAGTGTTACAATCAAGGAGTAAAAATGTAAACACATTGTCCAAACACAAAATCTTTAGCAACCACAACAGATATGTAAAAATTCTCCAACATTCCTTAACCCCTTGCACTTTATATTTGAAACACACACAATGTCAGTTGCATTCAAACATTTCAGATGTACAAAAATCTGTTTAATTCTAGTTCAACTGATTTTCATACATCCGCAAACTGAACACAAATACCACTTGTCTTTAGTAATAGTGACCAGTATAGATAACGAGCAAATACTAAAATAAATTAAACGTTTGGCTATAATTCAGTCTGTTACTTTAAAAGGGTAAGTGTTGACTACAAAACAGTACTTTAACAACTCTCTAAAAACGCGTTTGTATGAATGACAAATGTTACTTGACTGTATTTGTAGTTAGCAGAAACACAGGCGAGCTGTTCACTTACCCATATCTGGAGAGACGTGTTTACTGTAGTTTTGTCGGCCGGCCGCACTTTGGTGTTATCAGAGCCTTTGGCAATAAGCTCCTTTTATTAATCTGAGTCTCGCTTCTGTTCCACCAACAATGAACAGAGCAGCTGCTCCAAGGTTAAAGACACAAAGTCGCTTTTCACTTGTCCCTGAACAATACCACCATCAACAACGTTCATTTTTCACAACTTTTATTTCGTATAGGTTTCTTACTGCAGTTAGCAAATGTTTATTCAGTTGTTTTAAGGCACAGTAATGGAATGCTTTTAGTATCTAAGGATGCGCTATTTGACAAACTGAATTTTGCATTTTTGCAATAATTGTATGAGTTGGGTTACAAGTTTTAGAGTGAATAAATTTCATATTTGACCTGGGACTTTTTTGCTTAGATTTTCTGTATCATTTCAAATGACAGTTTATGGCTATAATTAATGGACACATGGAATCAAACATCCAAATTAAGCACAAGTCATTGTTTTAAATGAAATGGTTAATTTATTTGTTACAAATGTACATAAGTTACAAAATGTTTTTGGAAAAAACTGGTCTTTTTGATATCACGAAAAAATGAAAATACATAAAATCTAGTGCATAAAAAAAAACATAAAACTTCCATGGATGTTCTGTAAAATATAAAATTTTCATTGATGACATGGCTTCTCCCATCCCTTACCCACTGCAGGGTCCTGTGTAGCCTGGAGCCGGGAGCTTAGGGCACAAGGCAGAGCGAATGTGATAATTTCATTACATCACTGAAAACTATTTTGAATTTGGTAATTTTATTTTAATTGTACCGAGTAGTAACATAACTACTTGGTTTTGAACCCAAACAATAAAAAACAACTTCTACAACTACTTCATATTTATTTGTGCATTTTACAAACGTTTTTACGTATGCATGGGCTGTTTGTGAACTGCAGAAGTGAGCCTTACGGATTCCTTGATTCCACATGGCAACATTATAACTGACAATGAAATGTTAGTTGAAAAAACAATGCACTACGTGCTTACAACCACATGTTTGTGTACTTAATCTCATATCCAGACTGAAACGATGTGCCCACAGTACAAGGGAAATATACAAGAGATATTTCCATGAAAGCACTGAAAGAAAAATGTATGGAATTTTATACTATAGTTCACTGTTATAACTAAAAAGCTGACACGTGCAAGGAGCAGTTTGTGTTTACATAGACAAATAAAACACAATAACAACACATGTCACAAACACAGGCATCTGACCATAACTAAACTGGCCTATTAGACCAGGGTTGGCCAACCACAGTCCTGGGGGGCCCCAGTAGGTGCAGGTTTTGATTCAGCCATTTTTTGCTTTTAATTGAATCTTAATGCAAATTAAACATTGAGTTTTTTTGTATAATTAATGTTTTAATCCAGTAATTCTAAGAATCTTAATTCATTTTAAATAAGAATTTTGATGATAACTCATGTCTTATTTTTCATTTTTTAAACATTTTTTAACATATGACATATATAAATCCATTTCTTGTTAATAATCACTTAAATCACCGCTTAGGCATTCTTTGTTATTGGCACCTGTTTCTGCTATTCATTACTTATTACAGTTCAGCTGCAATTAATAACAACAGGTTTGAATTAAACACTGTGCTAATTATCCTAACATTTTCTGCTATAATTCTGCAGAGAGACATTGTAATGTGTGGTTTATAATTATGTTACTGGTCATAAAGCACAAGAGACTCACTTTTAGCTGTCTTCTTTCTAACTCAACAATTTAAAACAACTAAACACAGACAAATTATCATGGAGAATGAGGATAAGCAATAATGAAACTGAGATTTAATTCAGATAGTGGTCAAATTAAATTCATTGTATTGGTTGAAACAAAAACCTGCACCTACTGAGTGTCTCCAGGACCGTGGGGCCACCCCTGTATTAGGGCATTATCTATAGGGGTTTATCACAATGTGGACATGTAATAGTAAATGTCATTCATCTTGTTAAGGGAAGCCTGGAGCCCATCCCAGGTGACATAGAGCACAAGACAGGGTACCAACCCACCACAGGCAATGTGGAGACACCAATCAACCTAGCCTGCATGTCTTTGAATTGTGTGAGGAAACCAGAGAACCTCCACCAAAGACAGGGAGAACATGTAAACTACACACACACACACACACACACACACACACTCCAAAGTAGGAATTGAACCCCAGGCCTAGAAGTACAAAGCAACAGTTCTAACCACCATGCCACTGAATAAGATGGTAAGCAAATAAAATTTATTTAAAAAATGGCTTTCATAGGAAAAGGCCACAAGGCACTGTACATCCATCCATTATCTTAACTGCTTATTCCTGGTGAGGGTCGTGGGGAAATCTGGAGCCCATCCCAGAGCACATGGGGTGCAGGGCAGGGGACACCCAGGGTGGGGTGCCAACCCACCACAGGGCACACACACTACGGGCAATTTTGGACACACCAATCAACCTAACCTGCATGTTTTTTTTTGGACTGTGGGAGGAAACCGGAGCACCCGGAGAAAACCCACCAAGCACAGGGAGAACATGCAAGCTCCACGCACACAGACCCAAGGCGGGAATTGAGCCTCAGGCCTGGAGGTGCACGGCAACAGCGCTAACCACCACGCCACCGTGCCGCCATATATAGGCACTGTACAATGATAAAATAAAACAAGAAAGAAACAAGGCCCACAAAAATACAATTAAAGATACAAAAAGAAAATAGAGACAGCTGTACTAATCAAAGGCCTGCCTAAACAAATGCGTTTTAATCTGACTTTTAATTATCTGAACTGAGTCAACCAAACAAAGCACTTGTTCCATAATCGGGATCTTGTTCCATAATCTTGGAGCAACAGACTGAAAAACATGATCATTACAAAGCTTCAGTCTGGTCCGAGGTACAGAAAGGAGGCCCTGTCGACTAGGTCTAAGAGTCTGGCTTGCTGTATGACATTGTACAAGCTCACAATTGTAACTGAGGGCTTGACCATGTAGGATTATGTGTCTGAGAACCAGAATTTTAAAGTGAATCCTAAATTCAGTTTAATGAATAGCCTGTGTGGGAGGCCAGCTTTGGTATGGAATACCGTTTGTAGCTGCTCTCTTTGTCACATGGTATGGGAGTGTAGCTTCTTTTAAGATCCTTCTATATTGTTCAGAAAGCATATGGAGTGAGAGAAGTACCTGCATCACAGTATGGCTTTTCTGGTCTATTAGTCTGGATAGTGAGATTTGACTTCCAACATCTAGATCCTGAATCACACATTTCAGACACATTACCCTGAATGGGCTGTGTGTGGCCATAAAGCACTTAAAAGCATAAGAAATGTGCAGCTTGTTTACAGAGCAAGTGAAAAATGCAACAATAAATCAACTACAAAATAGATATGATGGTGAAATAGTGCAGGCTGATGCCGATGAAGCTTAGCAACAAAGGGACAAAGACGGCTGTATCCAGCGGTGTGACGGAGACTGATCCATTTGTCCACACTGAGCCTGGTGCTCACAATGAGCTCAGTGTATTACAGAAGCTCTGTGCAGAACACCTGGGGCTCCCACCTGTCTGCAACAACTCTCATTTTCCTTAAAATTTCCTTTATTTCACTGTCAAATGTGAGGATATGCTCTAACCATTCTACATGTAGTAAATTCAACTGGTTTGTTAATCACAGAAACAACAGTTTTTAGAAATGAGCATAGAACTTTTAGCTAGTCAGTTCCCTTTGATCAGAACACCATTAGACCACAATGAATACAAAAGACTTTAAGAACCTGGCATGCAGCTTTTTCTTTTTTGTTTAAACATTATTGTGTTAACATGAAAATAATGCTGAAATTGACATAAGTAAAAATCTTAACAAATCATAGTCGGCTTCATGGAGATCACAAATATATATATATATATATATATTAAACTGCATTTATGTTACTGTGTGTATCATGAGACGTTTTAGGGGACCTCAGTAAATAATCAATTATATTTTGAACACAAACTTTTATTTTAACATCAACAAATATTAATGGAATGGAACAATGGAATTAAAGACAGACATCCCTAGAGCAGGAGAATTGAATAAGTAAATTACTACCTGATTTTCATGTACACCCTTTAGCTGTATATTACATTAGCTTGTGTGTTATTGGTTAATGTATGTATGATGGCTGTAAAGATGTTTTTGTGTATTACTACCTGCCTTCATATTTATTACATTTACATTCCTCCACAATGCAAGACAATATGGGTGAACGTTGCAAAATTACAAAATGTTCAAGAAGAACAAGCAATACTTTGGTGGAACAATGCAAGACCAGTGAGTGCTTCATAAAAGCAACTGAAATGTTTTTTCTAAGTATGTAAAGTCCACTGAGACTGTAATGTATGATTAACTACACCTGCTTCCCTGTGTTCAGTCTGTGCAGCTGGTTTAATGCATCACAAACCATCTTCTTTTTTAGTTTTCGTATCCACACTGTGGAGGTTTTAGTTGCTCTGCCTTTTAGCGTTAACTTTAGCTAGATGTTGTTTTGTATACAAGCTCCAGTAATTGGGGCAACTATGTTGTTTGCTTTTTTTTGCTTAAGTGCATATTTATATCTTTATAATTATTATTTTTAAGAATATTACTTAAATATGTAGTGGGCAGTGCACTCTACAGTTTTTTTTTTTGCATCTTTGCATTTTATACTGTTCACTGGGAGTGACGAGATTGGACAGGATTAAAAATGAGCATATTAGGGGGGCAACACAGGTAGGACGGTTTGGAGACAAAGTGAGAGAGGCGAGACTTAGATGGTTTGGGCACGTGCAGAGGAGGGATACAGAGTATATAGGGAAAAGAGTGCTGAGGATGGAGCAGCCAGACAGGACGAGAAGAGGAAGGCCAAAGGGGAGGTTCATGGACGTAGTGAGGGAGGACATGAGAGATATTGGGGTGACAGAGGAGGCTGCAGAGAACAGGTTGGTATGGAGAAGGATGATCCGCTGTGGCGACCCCTAGAGGGAGCAGCCGGAAGAGGAAGAAGAAGATTCTTTTTTTTCTTTAGTGTATGTGATATGGCTTTAAGGCAGCACGGTGGCGTGGTGGTTAGCACTGTTGCCGCGCACCTCCAGGCTTGGGGCTCAATTCCCGCCTTGGGTCTGTGTGCGTGGAGTTTGCATGTTCTCCCTGTGCTTGGTGGGTTTTCTCCGGG
>JABJVR010004003.1:0-15235 GCA_025773905.1 Chitala chitala
ATATTGGTATTTTTTACGCTTTCTCTTTTTGGTTTATTTGTACTAACGTGTTTTGTTAAATAAACAATTAATGAAAAAAAAAAAAAAAAAAAACAATAATAAATAAATATATAACAACAGGATGACGTAATAATTTAAATGAGCGCGCGTCAGCAGAATACGGAGAATCAGAATTTCCAGTAACACGTGTTACACACACCTTCGGTTTACTAGCCAGCAGCGCAGCTGTGATTACCTTCCACTTGGTTTTAAAAGTGTGGTTCCTCAAATATTTGTTTATGAAGGCATATGACTGTGGCTTGTAATGCCATGATTTTATCTGAAATAATCCTCTCTGTCCCTTAAAAATATGAACAGTCGAGTTTGTTAAGGCCCGGTACCGGGAGAAAGTGGAATATGAGTTTTCGACTTTCGACTTTCATTAATGGTTACTAAAGGTAATCATTTCTTTACTAAAGGTAATAATTATTCTATTAGATACCACTGGATTTGGTCATTAAGATATATACCTTAACGTTTACATTCTATAGCAAAAGTTTACTTATTTACTACATTGATACTTTGTTAACACGTTTTATTTAGACATGTCGTTAAGAGACGTTTTAAGAATAAAGTGAAAATACAATTAGTCTGATTTGATAAAAAAGAATCTGTGTTTTCAAAGAGTCTGGACATGGATCCCAGTTTCTCCTGTTATTCACGAGCTTCGTTTAAGCACACTGGTTATGAGTAGCATGTATGAATAAGAAGCAGATGAGTCATGTATTTATGGTATGGGGTCTCTATATGTATCTTATATAAGCGTTTTTACGTGGCAGCTAACCACATTTGGGTTTTTATTTCTTGGATTACAGAACATGTACTTTCACCTCTGTGTGGTAGTGGGTCAGCTCTAGTGAAGGAGATGGGTTTTAAACTCGAATTCTAATCCTTTTGTCGGGTATGGCACAGAGACTACTACATCCCCGTGCCATACCCAATACTACACCCTGTGGTTGAACGTTGGGGGCTCTCACTGTCCGGTACTACAGGTGTATTCAGTCAGTTTAGATACGTGTCCATATACCCTAAAAACTGCTGAACACGTATGTTCAATAAATTAATTAACCTGGAGCTTGTATTTAGTTTAAAAATGCGTCGTCTTCACGTTTTCCTACGTGCCTAAATAATGTAGTTTGCATATTCCTGTTGGTCATCAGAGGTCTGGGGAACCGTATGGCAATAAATAATACTGATAACTCAGGCAATAACAAAGGCCGTGAAAAGCACAGTGTTACAGGTGGGGACTCTGTAATGCTGTGAGGGGCTGTGCAAGGCTTTATTTAAGTGAAGTATTAATTTATTAGTGAATCCCTGATGACATATCAATTAAGTAATAATAAATCATTATTGAGGAAAAGCCAAAGAGCGCTTACTCCACTGAAAACCAAGAGCGTGTTGGTGTGGGGCTGATCACGCGATTTTGCTGTTGCCTATCCATTTTCACCGTGTCATTCCCTACCCACTATGATCCTTGTGTCCACCAGATGTCTCCCTTCCTCTCGTTCTTTCCTGCTGATTGCTCTCGTTAGTGGTCTCAAGCCTTGTTCCATTAGTTCTGTTTGTTCTTGGCTATCAATGTTGTCACCTGTTTCTTGTTTTGTTCCTTATTTAAACCATGTTCTTTTTTTCCTTTCATGCTGGTTAATGTTGCTGCTGCTTTTGTGCCTTTGCTTATTATTTTGTACCCTGGATCTGTTGTTTAGTTTGTATTAAAACCTTCCTTTTGCATATTAGGCCTTGCTTCTTGTTGCTTCCCTTTAAAAATGTTACACACTGTATGAAAACAGCGTTAAATCCCTGTTTCTCTGGCATACCGTGGCTTATGTACACCTCTTTCAGACCAAAGAAGAGGGGGAAAAAAATGCAGCTGTCAACAAACTGTCTACTTTTTTTTTTTATATTAAATTTTATTTAACCAATTTAGTACAAAAAAGAAATCCAGGTTTGTTATTCTTTTGGGCTTTCACCACTGATGACTGCACCTTGTAATATAAGTGTGTGTGTGTGTGTGTGTGTGTGTGTTTTGGACTTCTGTACTCTCCAGGGTGTGTTCAGTTTGTGTACTAAGGCTCCTAACTCCCAGTATCATTCCTAAACTGGATGAATCTGTGCTGAAAACTGAAGTTTAATTGCATGCCTGGTGTGACAGCACTGAAGACCCTGTAACCATAACCCTTAAACCTCTGTAAATAGTGACTTTAGTACTGAAGGCCCATTACATGCAGTTAAACAAAGCTTTAGATGTTTCAGGACAACATGGGGATATTAGAATGACTGAGCAGAGGTGATACATCCACCCCAGGTGTCCTGAATGCCCTCATCTTGTTTGTGGCTCTCCTGGGTGGTTGCTGTGTTTGTCCTGGACACCAAATGCCATCTTCTGCTTTTCCCTTCTGACAGATTATCCTTCTTTGTCTGACCTCTAATGGAAGCACCCTGCCTAGTAGGGAGACTCAAACCCTGGACAGAGTACACAGGCCCACTGGCCAGGGTGTGCATGAGATGGTTCAACGTGCGGCACCCTGGAGGCGAAGGAGGGCCAGTGGCAGTGAACCCACGTCTGTGTGCTCAGTCCAGGACTTGTTGGATAACAAAGACCAATGTTGTTCTCTGTGTCCTGCAGGTGAGCCAAACTCCACCCACCTCCCACACCTGTGTACATGTTATTTCCAAGTAGCCATCCAACACATTAAAATGAATGTAAGCATTTTATTGTACAGGTTGTGTTAAAAAAAAAGATGTCTTAATGCAGGACATTATTTTGCAGTAGCTGGGTTTTACTGTATCGTCAGATTTTTCAGTTGCTTTTGCTGTCTGTTTGACATACAGGTCAGGGGCATCAGGTTCATTTGTTTTTCCATGTCAGTCATTTGTAGAAATTCTTACATTTAGTTACGAAGGTTCACAGAAGTTGAGATCTTTATGTGTCATAATGGTAGACTTCTAAACTAGGGAGAGCATTGTTATAGCAAAATAGTACATTCCATGTACACATCATGCCCTCTCCAAAACATTTGTGCATGATGCCCTGATACAGGTTATCACAAAAGCTCACAAGGAACCTGCGAAGGGAACAGGTTCCAGTGTTCCCCATGTGAACAAGGCACCTTCGTGGATATCAAAAACACTGTTTCCAAATGCTTCATGTGCACAATGTGTGATGATAAAGGTAAGGACACAAAGGGATAACTAACCCCCCTGTGTGGGACCAGGGGATTTACTGGTTGGTGCATGCATGTTTGTGTGTTGTCTATATGAACAGAGCAGGACAGCTGTAAGCAGGTGTTTGTGGTGACAGGTGAGTAAACAGATGGTGGCCGTCATAGTGTTGACGTTGTGTGATTGAAGATGGCCGCTGTGTCCTCGTCACACGAAGAGAGCTGCATTGTTTTTCATTAATCGTGTTCATAATGGGCAGCTGCTTCACTGGATAGAACCGTTGCCTCATTCCTCTGTTTAATTTTGTTTACGTCTTGACAGCGTGTGGAGTTTGCATGTTCATGTACAAGAGTGACTTTCCTCCACGTTTTCTCATTTCCTCTCAGACATGCTAATTAGGTGGATTGGCAATCCTAAATTGGCTTGTGTGTGTTTGTCTGTGTGCGTCTGAGTGTGTGTGTGTGTGTGTGCGTGCGTGCGTGCCCCCATCTGGGGTGTGCCCCGCTGTGTACTCTCAGTGCCTCATGCACATGTCAGCTGAAAGCATGAGTGGTTTAATGATGGATGGATGTTTATAGCGCCCTGACCACTATGGCAGTGCTAGTGACATTCACTTGTTTTTGTTTTTTCTCAGTGTCAATGGTGGAGCTGGAGTCATGCAGAAACAGTTCTGACACCGTATGTGGCTGCAGAGGAGGGTACATTCTGAAAAACACAAGTGAAGATCGATTTGTCTGTAAGGAACATTCTGCACAAAAATGTGTTTAGTTATGTTTACTGTGGCACAGACATAGTATGGCTGTGATTGGAATGCTTGTAGCTAGTAACAGCACTTCTAGTGTACAGCAAGAGGAAATTTCTCTATCAGATTTGGCCATGTTCTAATTCAGCCCATGCATCATTTTTTTTCCTGTTCAAAAAGCTTGTATTTTGACCAGGTAACTTAGACAGGGTAGGTTTTAAACTAGTTTTTTGTGTCTGTTTTTTTCCCCCCTCAGGTCTAAAGAGCACAACTACCATGTAAGAAAATTGTGAATCTGATCTATATCCACACCCTCTGCCCATCTCTACCCAACATTCATACCAGTGGTGCAGGTTTTCATTGGAAGACTTCTGACCATTTTCCCATGTTTTGTTAATGCTTTGATGTCATGGGGCCCTGGTCAGATTTCTTGTTTGTTAGAAGCAAAGTCCTGTGCTAAACTCAGGTTGTACAGAGACTGAAACGTTTTGCTGTTTGGTGCTTTTTGTCCTTCCTAATGGACACTTTATGCAAAACAACTTGCATAGTTTAAAAGTCTGATACTTTATATTTATGGCATTAGTACATGCCTGTGTTTTTTGTAGGTTAAGTGTCTGGCTTGGTACTATAGCTAGAGGTGTTTTAGTTATGATTGGGCACATGACCTTTGACTGTTGGGTGAAGTGCATCCCATATCGTATCTAAGGTAACCAAGGCTTCAAAAACAGCATATGTGTCAGTTTAACCCAGCAGGATATGCAGTAAGATGGAATGACATTGTGCTGCTCTAGTGGGCATTTTTTCCCCTCTTTTTCACAAAATTCCTTTCTGAATGGAGGACATGTGTGATATTTTTCCCTGAGCACATGTCCGGTGTAGAGTTCACTATCTAAACACATTCCATTCAAAACCACCTCAGTCACACATACATAGTGTCAGCACACAAATTTGAAGCAGCTCGTAAACATTAAGAACTCCTTTCATGTTAAAATTGACATTGTAATTTAGTATACAAATTAGTTAATTTCATTTTTCAATTACTAACCATGTAATTATATATTACTGCTATATTACATTGATACTTATATTTTACTTTTTTATGTTTGATACTTACAGTATGTCTTGGTTTTCTTATATGATATTTGCTTTTATTTTGCCACATAATCACAATGTGTTTTATTACCTGAATTACATTTACATTTATTCATTTAGCAGACACTTTTATCCAAAGCAACTTACATTTCACATGCATGTTACAATGATATTGGTTCTCTGCATTTAACCCATCCCCCTGAGGGGAGCAGTGGGGTCACATGCGGTGCCCGGGGAGCTAGCACTGAGCGTCCTACTCATACACTTGGCAGATGAGCTGGGATTTGAACCAGGAGAATTGGTATCAGTTGTTGATATCTTTTCAAAAGCAGAGTACAAGATAGTATGCTGTCTGTGTTTCTTGTCACACAGGACAGAGCGGTTTCTAAAGAAGCTTTTAAAAAAAAAAATCAAAGCCCATATTCTGGTATTTTGGTCTCACATCTTATCTTTTCTCCAAAGTATCTTTATTCCGCAAACAGAAGTGTTCAGTGATTGTTATCACTGTATTTCTTGAATTGACGCTTATTCAAGGAAGCTTACTGTGTTTACCTTAATAAATTTATTTGTTGTCTCCACTGTTCTACAAAATCTCTTGTCTGGGACTTGGATCATAAATCTTTAGCTTAAAAGCCTATAGTGTTAACTGCTACTAGCTACTGTTACACCCAAAACTTTGTACTGTGCTGAAGAGAGTGCCGTGTGGGTGGATGGGTGGCTTAGAGGGGAAAAAGTCTTGAGAAAGTTACTGATCTGAAACCCAACTGGGGAAAAGCTACTGTACTCCCTCCAGTGTAATAACAGACTTTCCTGAGGCTTGTTCGATGACCTTCACGCTTCAGAGAGTCAAAAGTACTGTGTAAGGAACTGATAGACAATGATTAACAAACAATGTAAATGTTGTTGTGGGAAAATACCAGTGAGGCTTCAGAAATCAGTCAGTGAGGTTCAGACTGCGCTTTAGCACCTGTGTTGCGAATGAGTAAACCGGCCAACATCAGTGAGGTCAGAAAGTGGCTGGCACATCACAGGGTCCACACTGTCCGCTCGCTGCTAACACTCGGGCTTCCCGTGTGCTTCCTTTTCAGATTACCACTCACTTCTGTTGCTCCTCCTTCAGCTCTCAGCCCTAAAAAAGGTAACGATCCCTGAGGAAGCTCAGGAAAACGGGGGCAACTCCAACTAAAAGTAAAAAATGTTACCGAACAATGATTAGTCGGCTGAGCTAAAGACCCAACTCTGTCAGTTGGGGGACTAATCATACTGTTGCCATGACTACTGGGGAATTCTCATTGTAGCAGTTTCATGCTACGCTGCATGGACACGAGCCGAGATTACACTGATAACGGTGACCTGCTGACTTTGTGCTTAATTCCCTTTGTCTATAGGGGCCAGAACTCTAGCTGTGTTAGCTTACACCTAATACTACTTTACAAAGATTTAAAACGTTAAAGTAATATACTTAAATGATGCATTAATGCTAACAGCAATGAATTTGATGCCTGTCATTGCAAACATAACTGTTACAACTTATAATAGTTAACTATGGAAATATGAAACTATAGTATTATTGACTGATTTATTACGGAACTGCATATTTTGTTCAGATTCCTTATTGTATGGACCAGGTAAGAACCCACGTTACGTCTGTGAGGACAGTTAAGTAAGGCCATAACCACGGGCAGCTGAATCCCTCGTTTCTGTTGGCAGCCACTGGATGGTCTCTTATTCACGATGTGTCTCCCCGTAGAGCCCAAGGACCCTCAGCCTGTTCTGGTGCTGCTTCTCTTCCTGGTAGCAACAGCCATCCTCATGGGGGTGTCTTTGACCCCAGCCCTGTGCTACCGTGCTATGTTGAGAGGCCAGTTGTGCCCCTGGTGGGTGCAGACAAAGAGCAACTACAACAAGTGCAACACACACAACACCATACACCTCCCTCCAGAAACTCAGACCTCTGCATCTCCAGGTAAGGACCGAACCCTTCTTTAAAACTTGAAACCTGGGGAAAACTGGAATAATTTAGAGTGATCCGAAATAGGCATGAAGGGATATGTATTAATTAATCGTAGAAATTTTTAATCGATTAAATTTTCTTTAATCAGTAATTTTTCGATTAATTTTTACTAATTTTTATTTCGGTTACTTATTTACTTCAATACTACTTACTTACCTTAGTACATTTCTATTTCCGTTTAGACAGTAAACAACAATGGCGACTAACGAAAGCAACGTTGCTGTTAAGCATTTAAACGGAAAGTTGAGCATTTTGTTTTTAAGCTAACTGCTGACGGCAAAGTTGACGATGGCGACACAGTTTTAATGCGTTCTCTGCAATAAACAGTTTGCTTTCCGTGGTTCAAACACATCGCTGACGTACCGCCTTCAGCACAAGGCTGTTCACTTCTTCAGGCTATATCGTCAATAAAATGCAATCATGTCCGCTTCCAGAACATGTAAACGCCCTGGTTTGTCTGCGTGACCGGCTAAAGTGATGTATAAAGTGACTGACACTCAGTATACTGTATAAGTTTAATAATTAAACTAACTCTTTAGTCATTTTTGAACGGTCTTTACTCTTTTCTTACAGTAACTTTTTCTACAAACATACTTATGTCATTGATAAAGTTTGAATTTACAACATATTTGTGTGAACTGTGAAATTAAGTCATGGATAGCTGCGGCTAGCTATTGTTGGGTGATTGTGTGTAGTGTTTACTGCATTTATCACTGACTAATGCAGAGCTGCAATGCAGGCAGATCTGCTAAAAGCAGTTGGATCTATATGTAATAATTAATCGAAATTAATCTATTAAATTTTTTTTCGATTAATCGAACAAGAAAATTTTAATCAGTACCAGCCCTAGTATTAATATTTACTGGAGAGGTTTCCATTGTTTTATGAATGGGAGTCGAGACTGCTTGTAAGATGTCCATATTGTTTACACAGGTGAGCTCTGCCAGGCTCAGGCTGCCGGACCCTCTGTGGTAAGTACTGACCGTGTTCCACACAATTCTTGCTGCTGTCACTCTTTTGTCCAGTGATCACTAACATATCTGGTCTTTTCCATGTATTACTGAACACATGCACTAACGTTCACAGGTCTAGTCCGTGTGCAGTAAAACTTAACACTCATGACCAACTGAGTGGATATCCTGTAAGGGGTCTTATTCTGGAATGATTTTATGTGGGAA
The DNA here is from genome assembly GCA_025773905.1 of Chitala chitala. Lineage (NCBI taxonomy): Eukaryota > Metazoa > Chordata > Actinopteri > Osteoglossiformes > Notopteridae > Chitala > Chitala chitala. The sequence continues at coordinate 8,228 of JABJVR010004003.1, forward strand.
CCACCTTTCATCATATAGTTTTACCAACTACAGAAATAAATGATAAATAAAACTTATTAGTTCTTCATCCAGATTAGCCTAGCATGTGCGACATTATAACATTTAGTGCGAGTAAACTGAGCTTTCAGTAAATGGTACCTTTACAGTGAGCCAACTCAGCTAGCATGCTTCCTAATTAGAACTTCACAACATACTTGTCTTGTGGCTCTAATTTATACATTTTTACTCTGTAACATTGCAATTTTTTCTGTAAAGTGCTTTGAGGCACATTGTTGTAAAAGGCGCTATACAAAATTAAATTGAATTGAATTAGTCTGCTGCTAAAAACGAGCTCCTAATTCTACTTTATCTCTTTGCTGAGGGATGCAGCTTGAAGTGTTTTCTCAGAAACTGAGCTAATCAAGTTGCAGACAGGAAGGGTTAGCATGCTGTTTCAACAAAAAAGAAATAAATCTGAGACATAATGTGCTGTCAGTAGAGTGTCAGGAAACGCAATAACAGTGCTGGAATCCCAGTGGCAGTTCTGCTGCACTTTCTGTATTTACCATTATTCATCAGGACCAAACGACCAACGATGTTTGTCATTTTTTAATGGTCATTAGTCGTGTATCACAAACGGTTGCTAAATTACAGAATGAATTTGATGGAATCACAGTCCATACGATGAAATGGTCTTTCTGTGTAAGGAATGGTTGCCGAAAAGGATGGTCACGTAGCTCAAGTTTTATTGTATTGCAGAACAAATTCACTGTATATTAACTGGTTTAGCCCACGTATTACTGAACACGTTCACTAACATTAACTGGTCTAGTCTGTGTTACTGAACACATTAACAAACATATGAAGTGATCTAGCCCATCTAATACTTAACATATTTTCTAGCATTTTTGCCAGCATAATTCTCTCTGCTACTGAAGGGAATGAACAAACGAATGAACGAACAGTGGACTGAATGATTGTATTAATGGTGAATGAAATAAGTAGTCACTCTAGTTATGAATATTAACAGGTTTCTGACAAATAACTTTATTTTTATGGGTTTTCCCAGTCTTTCCTCACAATTTGCTGTTGCTGTATTTATAGTAATAAAAAGAATTTGCCACTTTGGTTGGTCACTCAGACAGTAACGTACAGCCAGTTCAACAGAGCCACCTTAAATGGCACTTCCTCCCACTTGCTCTGCGCTCACACACCATGCAGAAGTGTGTCAGCAGAAGGAGGAAGCCCTTCCCACACCCGCTGCTGTCCTTTCTGGGCTGTACTCTTTCAGGTTGTACCATTAAACAAGTCCTTTCTCTCTTACCGCAGGAGAGCACCGACATTTCCGTGTACCAGCCGATGGAACCCGACTACTCAGCTGCCACAGTAGAGCTAGGCACACACTCACCTGCGAATATGAAGAGCAAACGCTTAAACTCACCTGACTGCCAGGGTCCACCATTACAAAGTGAGCACTGTCCTCCATGGCTCCACTATGTTAGTGTGTAAAAGCCAGTGATGTCTTCTGCTGCCTGCCGATGGCTTGATTACACTGTCAGTTGCAAAGTCGGTACTCTGTCTCCACATGAAGGCCAAAAGATGTAGAGGTGCAGAAAGGTACGAGGAATATTTCAGTCCAGACATGGTGGTGAGGTGGAACACACCACAGTGATAAAATGTGGAGCATCTGTTGTTACCCGTTTGAGAACATAACGAGTTCCAAACATGCCTAACGGACATATTACATAATTATTGTAACCAATTACAACCCACCTGGGTCTATCTGATAAAGATGTATAGTGCTTTATATAGGTATTGTAATACATATAACTGAGAAGATTACAGCAGGTGGTAAACGCACAACGTTAGGGGGGGGGGCATCTAAAATTAAATGCATTAGTGCTTCCGCAGACAGATTTTTCTGAAATGGGACTAAAATGGCTGACGTGTCTATATTTGATGCCAGTCTGTGACTATCCGAGGATCTGCTTTTGCTGTTTACCTCACAGGGCTTTCTTGATTTGGCCAACAGCGCCGTCTGCTCGTTAGGCAGCTAGCTTTAGAGTGAATGTGTGAGCAGAGCATCAGTGATAAGGATCGCAGTAATGTGCACAAAATCATTTTTAGTAACCTTTCACTCTTGGCTTTGTTACACCACTGAATGTGCATTAGAAATAGAGTTAGAAGTTTGTTGCTGAAGTAAGCAATGCAAAGTTTAAATAAATGTTTCTAAACAAAAAATATGACAATTTTTAATTAAATTTTGTGGTCTGTAAATAAATGGGTGATTTATTTTTTAAAACTGTTCTGACAGAGAAATTCAGTCTGCCTCATAAATTTAAGAAATTACTTGACTTCAGTTAATCGGTTACTTCTGCATGTCACTGACTGTGAAATGCAACGTATCAACAAGACAAAACAGAGACAACTTTTTGATGGTATACTGCTATCTCATTGGACGGGGACTGACCAATCAAACAGGGCCAATCAAACTTGGAGGCCTCTAAGCACTAATTACGGTAAATGTGTGTACCTCCTTTGTGACAGTGATTGAACAGGAGTCCCTGAGCGAGAGCTGGCCAGCGCCTGTGCTTTATGCCATCATCCAAGAAGTGCCTGTCCGCCGCTGGAAGGAATTCCTGCGGCTGCTTCGCATGCCGGACGGGCAGATGGAGCGGGCGGAGATGGAGGCGGGGCCATCGTATCTGGAGCAGCAGTACCAGATGCTGCGGCAGTGGAGCCGACGGGGAGGCGCAGGGCTGGGGGCCGTCTACGCAGCGCTGCAGACCATGGACCTGTCCGGCTGCGCAGACAAGCTGCAGGAAAAGCTGCAGCAACTGCAGCAGCAGGAGCAGATGACGCAGGCAGACATGCCCTACTGCGCAGGTGGAGCGATGTGACGCGTTTGAAGGGCCCAAGGACTGCATGGATGCCATCTGTAGGATGAAGACTCAAAGAATGTCTTGACTTCAGTGCTCTCAAAGGGCAGATCATAAAAACACTTTAGTCAAGACTGGATGATGGAAAGGACAAGCTAGTTAAAGATTACGTACAACAAATGTTTAACATCAAGGCTTGGTGTTAGCTATCCCTTAGAATTAGAAGACATGAAAGTCCAAAACTGGGCCCAGAAACAGAATTCTTAACATTTTTATGCTATTTAAGTGAAACGGTGCTAAAAAAAGAGGTTTTAACAGAATGTGTTTTAATGATATATGCTGAAAAGTATCTAGACAAACTCTTATAATGTGTGGATTTGGCTAAATCAGGTGTTAAACTGCACAGCCATGGCATCTCCATAGTGAAACGTGGGCTTTGGAGTGGGACACTGCATTTTCAGTGTAGTGTCTGCACAACATGCCAGCTGCCTTTCAGTGTAGTGTCTGCACAACATGCCAGCTGCCTTTCAGTGTAGTGTCTGCACAACATGCCAGCTGCCTTTCAGTGTGTTGCTGTCACAGTATGCCGTGTTTTTGACAAGTCTGTTTGTCAGGTCTGCTCAGCTGCATCTGTGCCATTCAACAGCAAGACGTTATGAAGAGGACACGGCAGCACGTTGTGGTGTGAGGTCACTGGAGCACAGAAGACGTTGTCTGGAGTGGTAAATGGTATTACACTGACTGACAGTCCAGCGGACCTGGCTACATGCAGCATTTGGCAGTCCCAACCCTACAGTGTTGTGCAAGAGAGATAATGGGCCTGTTATTTATTGCTCAGGCTGTGCTCTTTTGTTCCAGTCATGCTGAATCTTAAATCTGCAGCATATTGTAACATTCTGGGTTATTTATCTGCTTCCTCTTCTGAGGGTGTCTCTTTCCCATTTTGTATGAAAGTTGCCCCCGTGCACAAAGTTCTTACAGAAATGCGAGTAGACAATGGATTCGACAGTCATGGACAAATTACGTCACCTGACCTCAACCCCATGAAGCACCTTTTTGATGAACTGGAGCACCATATCCCAGCCTGAACTACTTCTCCACTAACATTCTCAGACTGAATGAATACAAGTTCCAGCAGCCTCCAACAGTACTAACATCTACCAGTAATGCTTCCCAAAAAGAGTAGAGAGTATTGTAGCAAAAGTGGGCATTCTCTATTAATGTCCTTCATTGTAGAAGAAATATATATTTTTACGAGTACTTTTTTTTTAATGCCAGAGGATGGGATCTCTGCACTTACTTCATCCCCCTGGGGGGAGAAGTGGGCAGCCAGCCACATGCAGTGCCCAGGGAGCTAGCGCTGAGTGTCTTGCTGAAGGACACACCTGGCTGCACTGGGATTTGAACTAGGAGACTTCATCTCTTTCTGATGTTCTACTCATTGAGTTACTAGTTCACATTGGATGAATAGAAGTCCAGGTACTTTTGGATTTGCTGCCAAAATGCTACATATGTAAATATAGAAGATGCAAATTAACAGTATGCAATAAGTACATATTGCTTATATCCTCATATACAGTAATATTGACTTGAAACAAGTTTCAAAAGTAAAGTATTCTTACTTTTTACTCAGAAATATGGTCTCACGTTTTTAGTGTCCAGGTGGAATTGTGGGTGTTATCAGGTTGATGACGTGTATTCTGTGTGTAATGTTTTTTTTAATTACGGCTCCTGTATTACGTGTGTGTACATCACCCAGTTAAGCAGATCCTTTTTCCGACCATACGGTACAGTATGGCAGTGTCTACTGAAGTGCTCAAGATCTGCATGCATGTTCCTAAATATTCTCTGTGTTCCATGAAAGAGATGCACCATTCATTAGATCCATTTTTAGTTCATTGGCTTGATACAGGATACCACAGCTTGTGTAGCTTCTAACGTGCACTTGTGTTTCCAGAGTAGATGTTCCTATGGAGGTGAAGTGGCTGTACACATTCTTGGCTGTGGTCCCTCTAACAGTGTCCAAGCTTTAATTTTCATGATAAACATTTATTTTCATCTTATTATACGTGGTGCGTGGACCTACAGAATGGCAAGCTATGAATGTATCATCTGAGGCACTGAGTAAAGCCAAGGCCTGACCCCCTAAGCAGGGCAGTGGCACTGGGCAGATGTTTTTATAGAACGTTCTTTGATGGAAAACAAAAAAAATGCCCACATTCTACCCTTTCAACTGTTATCAAAGGGAAAAGCCGCAGGATCAGAAACAAGTGTGTTTTGAGTCATTAAACACTATGTACACTTATTGTTATTGTTCAGACGTTTAGTCATGTCGGACTCTTCGTGACCCCGTGGACCACAGCACGCCAGGCCTTCCTGTCCTCCACTGTCTGTCGGAATTTACTCAAACTCATGCCCACTATGTCAATGCTGCTGTCCCCTTCTCCTTTTGCCTTCAATCTTTCCTTGCATCAGGGTCTTTTATAGTGAGTCCTCTCTTCACTTAGATGGCTAAAGTATTTCAGCTTCAGTATCTGTCCTTCTAGTGAGCATTCAGGGTTGACTTCCTTTAGGACTGACTGGTTTGATCTTCTTGCAGTCCAATGCAACCTTAAGAGTCTTTTCCAGCACCATAGTTCAAAACCATCAATTTTTCGGCGTTCAGCCTTCATGGCAAATGGGGCTTGTGTAACTCAATGAAGCCATGAACTATGCCGTGAAGGGCCACTCAAGACGGACAGGTCATGGCAGAGAAAAAATGTGGCTGCCTAACTTTGGGATCTGCAGCCCAGAAGGCTGGAAGATATTGCTGGTACTGGTGCTAATCTATATATAAAATATGGAATGCTTGTCTGTCTGTCACGTGATATTCAGTAATAGGGCTAGAACATAGATCTTGGAATTCATCGAAAGCTTATGATATAGGTACACGTGTTTGTTCAGGCAAGCGAATAGTACACATTAAACATACTGCCTTTCCGCTCGTTGAGCAGAAGATGAAACAGACGACTCAGCATTTTGGAACCAACGTTTTTACTTCAAAGTGTCCTCTCAGTAACACACACCATCTCTTTAGCATAGGAGCGTGGGAGAGATGCAGCCCACACATGGCAGCATTCGTTTCCCGTCCATATCAGATCTCGGCGCTCGTTAGAACGAGCAACGCGGTCACAGACACGCTGTCGTGCGCGGTCTGGTAAAGGCCACCGCGACACACAGGAGCGGAAGACAGCGTTCATGTTCCTGACACGAAATGGAGTGAAGTACGCACGTACAAACACGTCGTGGGCAACATGTTGTGAAGAGCACCTGGGCTGTCTTACGTTAAACATCGATATCAGCTCATTATCTTTTATTGCTTTTTATAAAGTGTTTTGTTTCAACTGAAACCTGAGAAACCTATTAAATGTGTTTTAAAATGTCGTGTAACGTAGCTATAATTGATAATCCTGGATTTAAATACAGGCTAATGACAGGTGAATCGCGAAAAACGCAAATTACTGACTATCAAGAAAATGAACACAAAATTGCTGGAAACCACTGCCTTGTACGTATGAGCGAAACCACAGCAGAAACTCCTGACCTTATAAACATGCTTGGATAAGAAGTCTGAGTGTTTGGTGACTGAATTTCCCCACAGCGTGAGTGCTCCTTGCATGAAAGACGACTCACGCACTCCCACAGACAGTTTTTGGTCTTCTCGTGTGTAAAAGGCTGGCCTTTGTGTTCAACAAACCCAGCAAGGCCGACCACAGGAAGTTACACGAGACACTGACAGTACTTCTTGGAAGGGAAAGGCGCTGTCTTTTCTGCCTGGGTGATGCCATGTCGGGTGTTGGTGGTGTAATTCTTCTGTTATCTGATTAACTAAAGATTTAAAGGGCAGCCACAAAAAACATGACTGTACAGTTATCTCCAAAAAATAAATAAATAAAAAAATCAACAGCAAAGTAATTGTTACAACGCTAATGCAACCGTGCTAAATATGCACTACACACACACACACATATATATATTATACACACACACACTACATTTATATATATATATCACACATACATACATACATACACACACTCACTGGCCACTTTATTAGGTACACCTTGCTAATACTGGGTTGGACCCCCTTTTGCCTTCAGAACTGCCTTAA
>JABJVR010004004.1:0-15234 GCA_025773905.1 Chitala chitala
CCCCCCCCACCCCCTTTTGTAAGAACTGGTCAGGCAGTCTCAGCTGCTGTCTGCACTGGGGATAAAAGCCCCCAGGCCTTTCCTCAATTTAATTTTCCACAAATGAGAGCCATCTGGAAGCGTGGGGCCGCGTGTCTGTGACCAGTTGAGATGATCGCTGACTTTACGTGACGGTCAGAGACAGAGGTGTCATCTTGCTCTCCGGGAGATGTGCCATACCCTCTGTGTTAAGGTTTAGTTTACTGCAGCACCTCAACGTTGACAGCAGCCTAATGCAGTTACATGGCCTAACATGCAAGGAAAGCAGTTCTCTACTCTTGTGTTTTTCTTCTTAACTCTCAGTTTTTTGTTTTTGCTTTTTGAGCTTTTTAATTTATTTTCTGATTCACTGCCAGTGAATATCCATTGATTGATAATGATAATTAATTACTAGTCAATATCAGTTCCTGACCTGTAACACAACTTGTCCTCCTTGACAGAGATATTTTATTTATTGTGTACCTCAAATACACTGCGAAAGTAATTTTTAATTCAGTTGCTGGCTCTGTACAGACTGAGTCTCACGTTCTGGGTGGGGTGATTAGTGAAGAGTTGCTTCAGGGTCTGAGTTCACCTGAGACATTGCACCTGTCTGTTTTAGTTGTGGAGCCTCCATCTGCACATGTTAATGATTAAAAGGAGGGGGGCAAGATGAGTTGTGAGAGGCACTAACACTAACCTGAGAATAGCTTTTATTCCTGTTTGTTTTAGCGCTCTCTTATTGCATTGCTTATAAATTTAAACTCTGGCTGAATCCCTAAGAAGTGTGCAGCGATTAAAATTGTGTGTGCGTGCGTGTCTGTGCGCGTCTGTGTTGACAGAGGTTCTGAAAGATGAGCTGGATAACTACCTGAAGCGGCTGCACATTGTGCGCGTGATGCGACAGCGGGAACGGAAGGGCCTCATCACAGCACGGCTCTTGGGCGCGTCCGTCGCCAGCGGTGATGTTCTCACTTTCCTCGATGCGCATTGTGAGTCAAAGCGGCTGCCATAAAGTATTGAGTCATAGGGAGGGCGTGCTTCGCAAACGCCTTGCAGCATGCTGTCCGCGGCTTTGGTGTCATGGGACTGGTTTGAACGTTGTGTCAGACTGCCGTAGACACACCTGTTTGTACACACCCAGTGTCTTTCTACACACCCTTTAATGTCAAAAGTCTTTCTGCATGTTTGTGATGTGGCCACTTTTTTAGTTAATTCATTTTAGATACTCAGGTTATATTTACTCTTGTAAGAATTTTTTTGGATTCAGTTTTTTTAATATGTAGGTAAGTAAATTTATTTCACCATTGCCAGTTGAGTTAAGTGCACTGTAAGACTGTAGTCCTTTGACTGAACAAATAAATTTTTTACTGGAAAAAAGTTAGAGGTCTTTCAAGGCCCAGACATTGAAAGTACAGGTGTTGGTGTAAACATGTGAGGGTGTTCAGGGTGCTTTTTTTTTTCCCTATGTCAGGTGAGTGTTTCCATGGTTGGCTCGAGCCTCTGCTGGCCAGGATAGCGGAAAACTACACGGCTGTGGTGAGTCCGGACATCACCACCATAGATCTCAACACATTTGAGTTCATGAAGCCGTCGCCTTACGGCCAGAGCCACAACCGGGGGAACTTTGACTGGGCCCTGTCGTTCGGCTGGGAGGGCCTCCCGGAGCATGAGAAGCAGCGCAGGAGGGATGAGACCTACCCCATCAAGTGAGACGCCCTCTGCATGCTGATCTCCTCATGATGCGAAAATGATTTCTTCTTATGCTGCTGCATATTCACAAATTAATGTTTTGGTCTCATGTTTTTTGTTAGTTTTTTTTTTGGGTTTTCAGCGTGAACTTTTGTTGTTTAACCAGTAAACATGATTATGATCTGATGAGAGTCCCTTGGCCAACGATATTTCTTTTGCTTTACAGAACGCCAACATTTGCCGGGGGACTGTTCTCCATTTCAAAAGATTATTTCTATCACATTGGAAGCTATGATGAAGAAATGGAGATCTGGGGAGGGGAGAACATTGAGATGTCCTTTCGGGTAAGTGGAACGCAACTGTTGCAGTTGTTGTTAGTCATCCCTCCCCCCTCACCATTGTACCATTGTCTATTAGTTGGAGGTGTCCTTGCATAGATAATTGAGATAACACTTGACCTTCTCACACAGGTGTTTAGTGCTTTGGTTGCATTAGCAACAGTAGGCAACCCCATTTGGTGCTGCACATGGTTGTTAGGCTGTGTGTGTGTGAGTGTGTGAGCAAAGTGAACTCTCTGACCTCCCACCCTTTACCTTCACATGCCAGGTGTGGCAGTGTGGGGGTCAGCTGGAGATCCTCCCCTGCTCCATTGTAGGTCACGTCTTCCGTACCAAGAGCCCCCATACCTTCCCCAAGGGCACCCAGGTGATTGCTCGCAACCAAGTGCGCCTGGCCGAGGTCTGGATGGACGACTACAAGGAGATCTTCTACCGCAGGAATCAACAAGCCTCACAGATGGCTAAAGAAGTGGGTGTAGGATGTGGCTCTCATTGACTGACGTAACACTGAACATTATGCTATTTGCACACTTTGCGAGAGGGAAACCTGCTAAAGCCTTAATTAATCTTGTATTTTCTTTCCCTTCAGCGGGCTACTCGACACCCCCTTCCCACCTCCGTGTGGGTGTGCACACAGGCACAGCAATTAAAAGCGCGCTTACATTCCCACGGCGTTTTAGTGTCGACCACTCGTTATGCTTTCTGTCTCGTTGGGCTGTCTGTCAGCCTTAGTCTGGGCAAAGTCTGGACTCTATGCTAACACATGGGGATAACTGGCATCCCTGTTCTCTTATAGACCTTGCACAGATATGTAATATGTGATTTCTGCCCTTTTTCAGTTGAATATTTATTATCGGTCTCTAATGGTGTATTAGGAAGCCGTGCATCTCTAAAGATGTGTTGATGAGCCAGACGTAGAAAGGGTGAGGCTATTGTGGCTGTTTTCTTTCAAAATTCGTTAACCCGAGGCAGAGTAATATGTTGCTTTGATATTGTCGTTAGCCAGCAGGTTGGTAATTCAGAAATAGGTCAATATCCTCCAGCTTTGTGTGGATCATTCCATTTATAGGAAATAATATTGCTTAATATTTCCTGGTGATGATCCTTCTCAGTTCTCAGTGCTGTTAGTGTTTGATAAATCCTTAACAGTCCCTGTTTCAGTGTGACTCCTATATTAGCTGCAGTTTGTGCATAATGATCATTTTCTGTTTTTCATCATATAATTAATTACATATAGTTGTTTATAAAAGTAGAAACATAGGAAATGTAGCATGGGTTGTCATTTCACAGCTATTAGAATGTTTTTCTTTTAATCTTCCTAAAGATGTTTGTGAAAACCAGTTTGTGAAAGTACAGCGTACTGACAGCGGTGTACTGACTGTAAAGAATGTATTCAACCATTGTCAGTGTGTTACTTAATAAGTCCCCTCAAACTAAATCCCTCCATTATGATTTTTTAAAATCTTTTTCATGCATTTTGATACCAGCGGTTGGCATCTTGATTTGGTTTCACCTTACTGTCAGCTGATTCACGTCTACGTTCCACCAAGTGAAGAATACTTGGTGTAAACTGTCTGAAGTTGTACTGAATATAATGACCATATTTGTTCTGCTAAAAGTCATATCCATATTGGCTGGGAATAACATCTGGCCCTAAAATAGTACAAAAAAGCAAAACTTGGATTCTTTATACCAAGGCAAAACAGTATTGACAGTTTAACATTGTGCAAACTTGTACTGCAGCCTATTGTATTATTTTTTTTTCGCTTCACTTCACTTTATTCGGAAAACTGTTTAAACAATTTCTTTTCTGTGGTGAAATGGGCACGACGAGTGTTCGTCTGCAGCGCCTCACCCTTAACTTGATATTAAACAGTGTCTGGGAAGTGACAAGGCAGCCTTTCCTCCTGGTGAGGAGCGAGCAACGTTTAATGTGGAAAGTTTAGCCCTCTCTAACAGGCTACGATTATTTCCACAGCGGTCTTTCGGAGACATCTCGAGGCGCGTGGACCTCCGGCAGCGCCTGCAGTGCAAAAGCTTCTCGTGGTATTTGAAGAACGTTTACCCTGAGGTCTTCATGCCTGATCTCCACCCTCTTCAGTTTGGCCCGGTAAATGCCACCCCCCCTCCCTCCATAACTCTGAGAGCAGAGGGCTTGTGTGGGATCACTGTGGTTTTCCGCAGAACCTGGTCTGTACGGCTTAATGCACTGAAGAGACAGTTCTGCCACCCACAGCACATGGCTTTTTGTTTGAACACCTTGTGTTTCTGAAAGCATGCCTTCCTCTCCTGTCCAGGTGAAGAACATGGGCAAGGACTTGTGTCTGGATGCTGGGGAGAACAACGAGGGTGGCAAGAACCTGATCATGTATCCTTGCCATGGGCTCGGAGGAAATCAGGTGCACTTCTGCCTCTGTGAATACAATATTTCCAGCTCTCCATTCTGGAAAATTCCGTTGACCCTGTCAGCTTCCCCCTGTCACAGCCAGTTAATTTAAGTGCAGTATTTGTTGCCAGCTATACTTAGAGAAAATGAAACTTGGTTGTTTTTGCTCTGTTAAAGGCAAGCTCTTGTATTTGCTGAAACATGTGTTCTGTGTGTCAGTACTTTGAGTTTTCCACACGTCACGAGATTCGACACAACATCCAGAAGGAGCTGTGTGTTCACGGGACGGTGGCAGCGGTCACGCTGGAGGACTGTCAGTACAAAGGACGTAGCACGCTCGTGGGAGCGGAGCAGAAATGGGACCTGATGGAGGTAATGTCTCACACCTAGTTCTCTTTTGTTATCCATGGAATTGTGCGACTGCATTTAACACAAGAAGTGTTCATCACTGCCTTGTTTATAAACTCAATGGCAGCGATCTGAAATATGCATGCTGACAATTCTGATGAGAAAAGTCCTCGCTTTGTGTGCTGCATGTCTGTCCATGTATGTAGAGATTTGACACCTGAGTGGTGCCTTTCTGTATCATTGCTCTAGAACCAGTTGCTGTTTAATCCAGGCTCAGGCCTGTGTCTGAGCGCCCGCCGGAAACAACTGTTTCTGGCTCCCTGCAACCCGTCTGACCGTTTCCAGCTCTGGATGTTCTCCTGAGGCCCAGTGGGTTCGCAACCTGCCACTCCAGAGGTTCAAGGCAGAGCTTTTTAATTATTTATTTATTTTCATAAGAGGATTATACACTGTTGGGTAGTCTTGAATTCTGAAGAGGAAATGCTAATTCGCAACAGGAAGGTTGTGTTTAGAAGGTACGTTGGACGTTTTTAAAGTTTGCTTTCATCCTTTTTTGAACATGAAATGGACTTCCTGAAGGTACACATTTGGTTGCCATTGGTAGTGGGAGTTGTGAACTTTATCAACTCAGTTTCTAAATAGGCAGGTCTTACTTGTCAGCACTGTTATATTTCTGGGTAGGCCAAGGAACATGAGCAGAATAGGGGGGCGATGATTTATTTTAAAAATGTTTTTGTCAAGGTTTTTTTTTCTAAATCAATTTATTACCTTGGATGACTTAGCAGGTTTTCCACTCTTGTTCACCAGTTTGTGACTTGGACTGAACTGTTATGGAAACGATAGCTTCTCAGAGCTGTAAAATACCAAAGATGTTTTCTAAGGTATTTTTATTTAATTGATTTTTTTAATTGTATATAGATTAACCTGTCAAACTTTTTGTTCAGCGAATGCCTAAAAGTTTAAAACTGAGGAGATCACACCATGAATGGTGCATTTTCATTCAAATATGTGTACCTTCTTTGGTTTGAACTGTTGTGTGACTGCTGACATTAGATTTTATGATACCTCAAATTAACACAATTTCACCACAGGCATGAAGATTTAATGCAGTGTGAGAAAGCACACACAACCTTCATAAACCTGTTTATATAAATACATTCTCAACCTGAAACAATATATTTTCATTTATGAGTAAGAGAAAGGCATACGGTAGTTTTTTTCAGAGACCTTTTTTCATGACTGATCTTTATCACTGTAATCTGATTAGTATAATGTGTTTTATAGTTTATTCTACATTGTCCTGTCAGTGGAATGTGATTCTTGTTTCTTTACTTTTTGTAAACCTGAGTTTACAGAAAGGCTGGTACCACAGGACCTAAATGTATGTTGTTTTGCTAAATGTCAACCCACTTTTGCTGGCCTTCAGAAGTGTTTTGTTCTGGTAGGCATTTACCATATGCTAATTACAACATTACCCAAATCCTGTTTGTCTCATAGGACCAGAATTGAAAACTTTGTACATACATGATATTAATAGTCCTGAAATGTAATGTACTTCAGGTCAGATAATGGTTGGTAGTTAATCTACTGTAAGAATTTAGTATACCATGAATTACTGTTGTACTTCCAGTTGTGGAAATATAACTGGCTATATGGTATGTTTACATTCCTATAACAAATGATTTTTTTTTTTTTCTGAGCCAACATTACAGCAGTGCTGGTGGCTTTACTAAAATGCTTTTATAAAGCATGTAGTGGAAATTTTCTTAACATTTGCCAATACCTTTTGAGATTGAATGAAATCAATTATAGGATCTAATTGCCTTTCTTAATTAGTTCTGCTGTGCAGTCTTTACAGAGCAACATGGATCGCATTTTTGATAAGGACATAGAGTTGAGGTGAGGAACTAACCCATTTATGTGGGTGTTATTGTATATATACTCACAGGTTGATATTTTCTAAGGTTGTTTTTAATCACCATTTGCCTTGTATTCATTCTTTTAGTGTTCATGAATAGATCAATTAGTAACGTGTATTGCAAGAAAAGAAAGGGGGAAATTTTAAGTGCCTAATTCTCACGTCATTCAGAAAAAGTAGCCATTTTATGTATTTTCTTTGTCTGAGAAATCTTGTATTTTATCTTTTTTTTAATTTTATACATTTTTGTCTGTGATGAAATATTTAAAATTTGTAGCTGTCAGCCTGAAGTTATGTATGTGGACAGATGTTGTAAATATGTAGGGATGTTTATCCATAGTCCTCTCTGACCTCGGTGTAAATAGTTGGTGACTGAATGGTACTGTATATATAATGTGTTTTGTAATATAGTTCTTGATCCCTGGGGTTTGGAATACCTAATGGATTGCTAGTAGGGGATTTTCAGAGCGTGTATGAATCAAGCTATAAAGCTGCTGGATGCTGTATTGTAATGGCAGAGTGATGACTTCTTTCCCATTCATAGCCACGATTCTCATCCCTTCCCATCAGAGACCTTGTGAAGTGGTGGAACATGTGCTTGAGCACATGGATTCTTGCCAGTCAGGAGGGTTAGGGTTTCTGGCCAAGATTTTCTGTATGTTGGGTCTTAAGTAGGAAGCCTTTTAAAATCCAACAAGGCATTGTCAAGTACAAGCACATATGGGACCACAGTGGGTCTGTGTGCCTGTCACACAATCCAGGGGCAGCCAGGTGCTCGTCTCACTTTAAATTTTGAAGGTGAAGGTGCTGAATTCTTCGGCACACAAGACTCCACCCAAAAAGAGACCTTAAGCGTAGTTGTACAGCTCAGAGATGCTCAGGCTTTCCATCGTGGCCCTGCAGAACACAACTGCCTCAGTCAAAAAAAAAAAAACTCCCTAATGTCACCCTAGGAGGGTGGCATTCAGAAATGATGGAAAATTCATTGCCACAGCTGTGGGGAAAGAATGAGGGGGTTTGAGGGTCAGACTGAGCAGAGCCATGTGATGCGCTCAGCTGAGCAGGTGCTTGTGTACCGGATGCTGAACAGAGATGTGGGGCTCCTGACAGGAGGTGGGAATTGAACGTCATCCTCCTTAATACAATGTACAGCACTGTAGGCCTTTTGTATTAGAAGTGGCTGCTGCCTTCGCCGCCAGCGTTCTATTGAACGTGGTAATTTTGGAATGCCACCCCTGAGACTTGTAGGATTAATTAAGCGTAGTGCTGGTTTTGATTACCTCTGTGACAAAACATGATGACATTTTTAGTAAAGGAATTCAAAGTGGAATTACTGAAGCCTGCTAGGTATACAATTCATGAAGCAGGCTTGTGTGGCAATAATTTAAAGAAACGTATGGTGTAAAAACTTCTCAAACTTTTAATGCTGCTGGAAACTTTCCTCATCAGTTGTAATAATGCCCCCCCCACTGAAGTTTTTCTAGTTTTGTTGTATGTTTGCTTGGATAAGACAAAAATCGATGTTTGGCCCTTATAAATGTGTGACAATGTCAGTCACTTGTGTGCAAAGTGTATGTCTGCACATAAACATGCTCAATGCATCAGTGTCATAATTATGAAGTTTATAAATATGAAGACTGCTTATTTTAGCTAGGGTTACCATGCAGGATGCAGTACAGAGCAGCTGTGTAAGCAGGAGTCCTCACTAGCCTACTTAAATAACCCTCCTCACATCTGAAAGTTTCAGTAATGTTTTCTGTAAATTTGGACAAAAAGTCACCCCCCCATAAGATTTTGGCTGTACACTAATACCAATAAGTAACCAATGCTGTAATAAACTGTTGTAAACACAAATAACATTGCCTTATTTATTCCCAACTGCATGAATGTTTTCTTAAAACTAGGAATATCACAGTTTACCAAATGTTGAGGCACTGACTGTTTTGTAGATGAAGTTGTTGTTGCATGAAGTTTTCACTACGGGTTTTTCAACCCACAAATGACTCACAGTCCAAGAAATATGGTGACAGCTTTTTTTTTTTTTTTTTTTTTGAAGAGTTTAATAACAGCTGCTGAATTGTTCACCATTTATAGTTCATAGTGTACAAGTCCAGTTCTGTGTTTTCTCCACTCGTATGTTACACAGAAACAAATACTTTTGCCTTTCATCTACTGCCCTGACTTTAAATCATGCCCTTATGAAAGATTTAAGACTGATTTATTATTAATTTTCAAACAGGATTTAGGCCCCTAACCTACATAAACTATCTCAAACACAGGGCATGAGAAAATATGCATCCCTGGACAGAGCAGCAACTTAGCAATGACCAAACACACACACACACACTCTTTAGACTGCAACTTCACCTGAACTGCATTTCTTTGGTCTGTGGGAAAGAATTGGAGCAGTTGGGGGAAAAAAATCCATATGTACAGGGAGAACATGCAAACTCTATATATACATTTTTTAAGGCTCCACTTGGACCCACAGCCACAGCAGTGCAAACCAACAATTCCCACCTGCTAAAAAAAAAAAAAAAAAAAAACTACAGGTGGGAAGTAGTATTACCAGCTTTGTTATAGTATAATTTACAAAAAGAACAAAATGTGACCAAAAACAAAACTCTAAAGGGAAAAAAGTTGATTTATCAATTTTATTTCAAATTTCTGTATCGGTGAAAAACAAAAGTAACCAACTGTGTTTTGGCTTTAACAATTAAAAACCAAAATACATTTATAAAATCTACCTAGCTACTATGTGTGCAAATAATAAAAGAAAAAAATCACCCATTTTCATTTAACAGCTGCATTGAACAAAATAGGCACATGAAACACTGAGTTTTGAAATTGTCCACGGTCAGAAAGATTGAAATTTTAGATTTTTTTTTTCCTCAGTACAGACCAATGCAATAAATCACAATAAATACACATTTCAATATCATTCATAATAAACACACAAAATGGTGTATACAGCAGAAGTGCGTTAGCTCGGATGTGACATAATGTAATTTAACTGTAATTTAATTGCGGCTCGGAGTGTTAGCGGACATACAGAGAGCTCTGTGCAGACATGAGGTCCAAAGCCATACGAGAAGCCATACACCAGCAGACGCACTGTGGGTGGAGCAGTGAAGTTCAACTTTTACCGTGTCCAGCACTGATTCAATGAGATTTAGCCCGTATCACTAAGTGTATTATACACGTCTTCAAATTTGCTTATTTATTGCTATCTTCCAAAAGTTAATACGCTTTGAATATGAAATACCAGTCTTTGGTATTTTTTAAACTGACTGGAGATGCAATTCACGCATCTGATGCAGCGTTCATAGTCTCGGATTGTTAGCGAACCAGGTTAGTCGCCATCAGACCCATTTTCTGTGATGCTTAATTTTTGGAATGGTAAAATGGTTATATGCCGGCGTATTGTTACACCGCACTGTCACTCTGAACACGTTGCCTTCAATGCTTTTTAAATGTGAAACAACCGCAAACGATCTCGACGCAGCCTGGTTTTTTAAATGATGCAAAAAGTATAATTTGCTAAACGTAATTCATAGTGGCGACGGAGTCTGTGAACATTGCTGTAACAAATTGTTGCAGTAGAAGTTGCTGTAAACAATAAAGCAAGTTGATTGCACTTGTACTTTTCAATGCTATTGCACTTTAAATAGATTCTCATTCGAGTATAAATTATTTCCCAACTCAGATTACACGTTGTCAGTGCAAAGAAACATTGACAGAGCAGTACTTCTGAAAATAAGCTTAGTTATTTCCTTTAAAGATGGCCACACATTCTGACCCCATGCAAGTTCTCTGACTTTCATGATAGGTGTCTACACAACCATACGCAACCAATGTTTATGGTTGTATTGTTTCAGCAAGGGATCATCTTTAGAACTCACACATGCTAGATCTCTTCAGACAGCATTTCTGATAACATTTACTTCACTACAGCAGTTTGTACAATTATATTGCAAAAGTAACTAGTATTTATGTATACACAATTCTATGAATTACCAAGGGACCAGATTACATCTCCAATTGGAATCTGTGTAAGGTGCAACACTTCATAAAAAGGTAATACTAAACGTATATCAAAGTGCTACAATAGAAAATCCCTGTATTTGATATGTTAATAACACAAAGCTGAATTTAAAATGACTTTTCATCTATATGACATCAGTCTTGCCCTCCTTGAACTCTATCTGCTTAAAACCAAAAAAAAGTTAATTTTAAACTGTTACATTTAATGTTGTGTGAAATAATTAAAATCGAATGCAGGAAAAATACTGACCACAAGTCGTTAACCCAATATACAAATGAACATTACCGATGACTAAATTGTCTACCATCATTCAAGTATTGGTAATCAAGGTAATTACATGGCAACTACTCCTTGTAATTTAATTAAGTCTAAAAGTGCAAATTCAGACGTAGATCTTTTTATCTATATGAATTTCTTACATCAGTTTGTGCTCTTGGAATTTTAACCAAAAGCGCAGGATGTTGAACGTAAAAATACTGTATCTTACAGCCACTTTCATGCATTTACAAGTATAAAAAAGCACATGTACAGTATGTAACAACACAAAAATACTGCTCGGAACACTAAAATGATAGTTCTTGAGATATTTCTGAATCCATTTCATCAGATTCGAATGGCAGACATAAAAATAACATGCTTTTCATTATCAAAACATTGAGAATTTTACTACTTCATGACCCCACTGCACATTGTACTTCCCACAACGGACATAAAGACGTATCAAAGGTCTCACTATATCTGCTGAAAACTAGAACATTTACTTTTGTTTTACAAGGTACTCAACTGCACAGCCTTAGAGAGTACAGTTAATGGAGTTTTCATTTTGGATTGAAATAAAATTTAAGCAGACATGAATTTGGCTCCCAAAAAGTTACATAATGGATATTTAGAGCACAAACCATTCTTTGCAAGAGGTAAGTTTGAACATGGGAAAAATGTTGCGTAATGAAGGCGTTTACTGCTTAATTTAAGTAGTAAAAGTTTAAGCAATATCTAGAAGTTTCCTTTAAATTAAAATGGATTAATTCCATAACCGCTAGTTTAAAGGGACCAAGACTGGTCTAAAAAGAAGTAAACTGTGAAACAACAGAAGGAATCCAAAGACTGACAGGTTTACTAAACTGACGTCACCTGTGGTGGGGTCTGTCTATTGTCCTGCAGAGAAGGGACCTCATTCAGAGTGCTAGACCCTTCACTTATCTTCTCAGACATGAAGCAATGGCTGTTGTTGATGTAGCCCTCTTGGGAGTTATTGTTCAGATAGTTCTGAAAGTCTATTTGGGTGCAGCCCCCTTGTTGCTCATGGTACGCGCCGCTTGACTGCACGTCATTCTCCTGATCGGGAGCACAAACGATGACAGAGGAAGCACTGCCAGTCAGGCCAAAGTGGCGGCCGCCGTACTGCTCCTCAGACAGCCGGCTGAAGTCCGAGTATGGCTCTGAAGCTGAAGCGAACACCCCCAGCGACACGGGGCTGCCGCCGTTGGTGATGCCATCCTGGAAAGGAGGTGCCTCACCGTAGGGCCCGCCGGCGGGGTTGGTATCAGCACCCGCGGAAACGGCACTGGCGTTCTCCAGGCGGTAAAAGTTGGCCGAGCCGCCGCTGAAGTAGCAGTTGCCGTTGCTATGGCTGTCTTGCAGCATTGTGCTGTCGGAGTAACACAGCACAGGAGACAGAGTCACAGCATCGCCGTGAGACGTAGCTGGAGTCATCATGCTGTCCTTGAAGTCGTCCGACTTGTCTTCATCATCGTCGTCTTCCTCTGAGTCACTGGCTGCTAAGCTCTGAGTGCTGGAGTCACTGAGGCCGCTGCACAAGCTGCTGGCGTCATCTTCATCCTCCTCATCCTCCTCGTTGTCCTCTTCCTCATCATCCTCATCCTCCTCCTCGTCTTCCTCCTCCTCATCCTCATCCTCCTCTTCAGCCTCTATGGGCTCATTCATCTCGTTGGCCGTCTGCAGGTGCATGACTGCTGACTGCGGAACAGCCTCCGCCAAGGAATACTCCAGGCTGTGCTGTGCCTGCACCAGAGCGTCGCTGTGGGCATTGTTCTCCCCGTGGTAACCGTTGGCGACCGAGGCCTGCTGTTGCTCCCTGCTCTTTTCTAGCTCCAGCTTCATGATGGTGTGCAGGAAGTGAGTCCGTACCCTGATGGGGTTAAACTCAATCCTGCCTGCTGCGTTACTGCAGCCGTCTTTCGTGCACCCACACGGGAAAGACATGCGGTCCACCTAGACAAACAAAACTTCAGACATTAACCTTCAAAAAAAAAAAAAAAAAGCAACATCTTACAACAACAATAAAAAATATTAGATTTAAAAATATATAATTTTTTTTAATGCATACAGTTCAAAGTTCTGTACTTTGCTACATGATACAACTGCAGTATTGGACATCTACAGCACAGTAATGTAGGCTAGTTGCACCAGTGAGCTCTGCTGCAACCCCTGGGAGTGTACCTGGCACTTGATATCCGCCATACTGCAGGCGCAGGTCTCAGGGTCGCAGAAGACCCTGCAGTCACAGCCGCAATCCTCACGGGACACGCGGATCGCGCGGAGCTCATGCTTCTCCTCCACGTCGATCTTCCTCACGCCCGACGCCCTCAGCAGGGCCCTCCTCTTCTTGGTGGTGAGCGGCTGGAGGAAGAAGTACTCGTCTACCTCCGTGTTGTCCAGGTCGATGTCGTCGTCCGAGATGTCCTCCACTGTGAGGACACTGGCCTCGTCCGACTCCACAGTGCCGTTTTTGGTCAGCTAAAGAGAACGGATCAAAACCGCTCAAGTCCACAAAGGTGAGATGACAGTCATGAACAACACACGTGATGAAGATGCAATCCAGTCTCGAAGACCAGCACTGGAGTCATTCAGAGCACATTTCCCTGCACTGATAATGGCCACACCAAGCCCAGTCCAAATCCAGTCCGTTGTTTTGTGCCATTCAGCCCCACTGAGCTCTGTTTTCACCAGTTGTCACAGGGGTGACATTAACTAATATTATCCAAAACTATTGTGATGGCTTGGCACCTTGTCTGGGGTATTCCCTGCCTTGAGCCCTACGCTGTCTGGGATAGCATCCTGGCCATTTGTGACCCCAAGCAGGATAAATTCTTTGGTGATCAATGAATGGATGGACGGACTGGTCCATAACTTCAGTCATGTTGTTTAAACAAAGACAACTGCTGAACCCACTTTAGAGATGCAGGATATTTTGTGTTGTGCAATAAAAAGGGATCCCTGTGCATAGGGGGGCGTGGTGGCTCAGTAGTTAGCAATGCTGCCCTGCCTCTGTGGTTGGGGGTTCTAATCATGCCTCTTCTCTGTGTGTACAGTTTGTATGTTCTCTCTCTCTGTGCTTTGGTGGTTTCCTCCTGGTACTCCAGTTTCCCCCACAGTCTAAAGACGTGTTGTAAGCTGATTTTGTGATTTTAAGTCCCCTGTAGTGTGTGTGTGTGTGTGCGTGCGTGCGTGCCTTGTTATGTTCACAATGTCCCCCACCTTGTGCCCTCAGCCCCTTAACATAGGCTTCAGGCTTCCCCTGACCCAGTGTATGATAAACAGTACATAAAATGTATCGATGGAACTGTGCAAAACTGAGCAGCTTCTGTACCAAGAATAGAACATGCTTCAGAACAGCAGAAGATCTCACACCTCTTCCATTCCAGCTTCCGACACCTACTGTACCTTTTATCAATTTCACAAAATAAACACACAATCTGAACTATGCAAACGTCACAGACTGAGAGTCAATGTAAAATTCATTACAGAAAACAAGCTGTGACTATGTCATGTGTTTACATGGCCACTGTATTGCTCCGTGCCGTTGTTCCTCAGTGTGCCACACATTGTAAGACTGCACTTAGTGGCGTAATATTTGCTGGAAAATAGATAATAAATATCAGGAGATGACTCGTTTTAAAGTGGAAAATAAAAGCAGTCCTACAATCTCTAGTATTATCTCTAATAGCACGAAAGAAGTGGCAACAGCTGCTTTGGAACATTACTGCACATTAAAGGAACACACTAGAAAGAATGATTACAAGGTCACACACGTCGCTCACTCAGAGTACTTTGAAACAACAATGTGCGATAGATACCAAAGATGACAAGTTTTATCAGGACCCCAAAGAAAAAAAAAAAAAAAAAAAAAAAAAAAAAAGTGTAAAAATGTAAATATTATGGATGACAAGTAAATGTCAGTGGTAGAGACCACAGGATTTAGCCAACATTATAATAAAGAGCACAAGGAGATTTCAACACTATTCTCTGGAGTTTTCAATGTTTATGGTCAGTGTTTTTGTTCTAAACTACTTATTAAAAACTCGTAAAATGCCATAATGGCAATAAAAGAAATGTGACTTATGCTATTCCTTTTACTTAACACAGAGCCGTTGAACTGTAAGGTGCCTCTTATCAATTCAATTCAATTTATTTTTATATAGCGCCTTTTGCAACAGCATGCCTCAAAGCGCTTTACAGAGAAAGTTGA
>JABJVR010004005.1:0-15231 GCA_025773905.1 Chitala chitala
GAGATGATCTCACCTGCGGCCCAAGGTGGGCCAACACCAACCTCTCCAGCACCTTCATCACATGGGATGTGAGGGCAACTGGACCATAATCACTGATATCAGAACTTTTACTTAAGTGTGGCTTTCAGGTACTTTATACAACACCGGTGCTGATTATTTATAATGTAAAACTGAGGAACAAACCGTTAGACAAGTCTGTTAAGCTACCTTTGGTTTGAGCATGCTTAACATTGTTGTGTACTAATTTAACTTTTAATTGTTGCGTACACTGAAGCAAAACAAAACACTGCCTACTTGTGGAACTTCATTCATAATAAGTCACTGTAGCATTTCTTGTCAGCTATATGCAGCTATGGTGTTTTACATAAAGCAGTTACATAATTACACTTACAAACTTCGTTGAAGGACATAGCTTTAAAGACACATCAGCGGTAGGATTGGTTATGCTATAAACACACTTTTCAAAACCTGTAAGGAAAACTGGCACTTTACAGGGGCCACATTATTGTGTATTTGACTAAAATGATATACATGACATACTTTAGTGTAAGAATAAAAAGTTAACGACTTCCTACTTATTAAATTCATCCAACATTGGTAGAAAGGTAATATACTGCACTTCGATTGCAGTGAAAACCAGTGGATTGAAAAAATAAATTGAATTGATTGTTTTTTTATTCATGAGTGTTCTCCCGTTTGATCTGTAGCCAAACATTATTTTGGACACCAGAGAGTCTTTGTGAGTGTTTTTTGTTTTGTTTCATAACTAGTCAGCTTTATGTTCCTCTGTTCTGTTTGATTTGCAGTTTAATATTTGCTGTCATTGTTTCCTTTCGCATAGTTTCCTATGCTAAAACAGTCACTTGGACGGAACATATATTGTACAACCTTTTTTTTGCACAAAATAGGTCAATCACTCCTAAAGACTACACGTCAGTGACCTGCTCTCAATGTCACAGTGAAGTTTTTTCTCTTGAGGAAAAAAAATATATACAAGGTAACTGGATGTCGCTGGTATTTTGTAGTCATATTGCTTAAATTGGTTTTTACCTTGTTTCAAAAACAAGTCAGTCACAAATGCCTTAAGTGTACAATGTACTACAATAAGTACCCTACTAGTTATAGTATCATTTTTCATTAGTCAGAAACTTTAATTATTTCTATAACTAGATTATAGGGCATATTTAAAATAGAGTGAAAAGAATGAAAGATATTATTTATTAATCCAATTATCAAATTAAGAACATTTTCCTCACCTACCAAGGACAAACACAATGTATAAGGATGATAGCTAATACATTAAACCCTTGTCCAAGGTTTAATATGGTAAGAAGTACATATTTAGAGTATATGATAAAATAATACAACACGTCCATTTCAATTTTGGTTTCTGGGTGCAGTGCTGCTGTTGTTTTTAACTCACTGATACCAAAAACATTGCAGTTTTGCATTGCCACACATTAGAAGAAAAAAAACCCCACTTCATAATTGCAGAACAAACAGGATGCTTTAATGGAGAAAAATCCCCTGTATGTATGTACAGCTATTTATGTAGTTTATAGTAATATTTGTAATTTGATCTTTTATCGAAATAAAAATAGTTACAACACCATAGACTGTCCCGGTCTTAATATGTAGCGTAGTTGTATGCATTTGAGGCCTAGAAGATGCTTAAGGAGTTTTGTGACAAAAAGTACAGGCTGCCTGTGAAATGCACTGAGCACAAGGTCGAATCCAGCACTGCACCCACTTTGTTTGCTGTAAGTGTGCACACATGAAGCCCACAGTCACATAAAGTGAGTTTACACTAAGTGGCCCTGTGTAAACTGCAGCAGCAAGACTGGGAGGCTAAAGCTAAACAAAGTCATTGCTTACAATATGTTTTTTTTTTAAACTTAACGTTTTAGATATTAAATTATATAGAAATACAAATGAGAGAAACAGACCATAACTTAAGGGTAAATTTAAGTGATGTTTCACAATAACTCCCTTAAATTAATAATTCAAATCCGACAAAAGATGGAGAATTGGATGCAGCTTGCATAGAAACTAACTTATATATATGCGTATATATAAACAGTGCCCAAGTACAGTAAAACTGCATCAGACAGTAATTTAGTTCTTGATGGTGGCCCTATAAGTGTAAGCATTTTATTGTTTTCTTTCCCTTTGTAAATCCCAAAAATATTTCAGGTTTGACAGGATCAAGCTATTTTCAAAATGGTTGCAAACCAAAGTAAGTTTTAACAAGGAAAAACAACCGGTTTTATTGCAAAAGTATTTATTTAAATTAGAAGTTGTTCACTGATTTTGAGAAAGGAAATAAAAGTGCTTAACATGTCAGCTTCCTGAGGAACCAGGGGTGCCTTTTAAAAACAAGGTCTTTTTCAAACGGTAGCTGATTGACCTTTGACAACCACAAAAATAACAAGCTTTTTCTCATGAAAATAACAGTTGTCTATACATTGACAAGCCGAATGCAGAACATACATACAGCCAAGTGCAGGAGAAAACAAATGTCATAATTTGCCCTTTGTGGACTTTCCCCATCACGCAACGGGTTTTTGGTATGTTATAACTTCCTCTGAACATTTATTGGGGATGTTTTCACTGGGCACCTTTACCTATACCATAACGAGCCTGGCATTTATGATTCCAGCTAGATGTGGGTGTATTTACGACCGCTGTTTTACCTGGCCAGTTTGGATTCATCTTTGCCTACCATAGTTAACAAGCCAAACTGGAAAATTTGCTATTAGGAGTCCTACCTTTCATACAGATGAAACACTGAATTTCATTATGCTTTTATGAAAAGCTCTGACTAAATACTTTCTTGTTTCACACAAGTGTACAGTAGAAGACTATGGGAAAACATTAAAGGACATTCTTAGTCAGTTAGAAATTAGAATGTGCAATTCATCATCTTCACATACACTCCACCCAGTCCAACTGTCGTTTGACTGAAGTAGAACACACCGTGTTTAAATGAAATCACTGAATAAATTCAGTATGACACACTTTTTGAGTCAAAGTGACACTATTACTCAATTTTATGATAGTCATTGCTAAGACAGCGAGAGTTGATTGCTCTGGTTACATGTTTTATTCATTTGATTTAACTTAACTCTGGATGCCACCTGTAAATAGGGAATTTTATTGTTGACATACTTCCTGACAAAATGTAGCTAATCTCCTTGGTTTATAAATCCCAGGTTTACAAACAAAACCCAACAGGAGTTTGCATTACTGACAGATGGACATAACCTTGTTCTTATAATCCTCTGGTTAATATAACTTTGCATGCAATGAGTTTTGTTTCAGTATGGGACCTCTATGAGAAGGGGCAACATTTCATTTCAGACATACCTTTTAGAGGAAATCGCTTGCAAGCCAAGCTTAGGGACATTGTTGTGTGTGGCAGTTTACCAAGTATCAGCACGTTTCTGGTTTGCCACATCTGGAATCAGCATTCTCACACACTGATTGCTTAGTCAATAGCTCAGTACTAGGAACCGTTAAATCTCGGAAATTATAGTAATTCAAAATTAATCACACGTTTACAGATACGGAAAAAGAAAGACAATTAGTCATCGTACAGCATTGTCAGCGAGTTTCATAGGGAGGTATATGTGATCATATGTGTTCAAATGTATTCATCTACTTTATACTGAATGCTGAGTTGCTTGTTGTGTAAGTGTGAAGAATTGGGTTTCACATGTGCAAAGAGCAAGAAACGTTTTAAGCTTTTAACAGGCACCTGCGGTGTTGTATTAGTACATTTTATATTTTGGTGGGTAATGTTCAAGGGCCCAAATCATTTATTAATTTGGAACATTGATGTTATTAGTACAGATTCACTGCTTGGGCATTTTTTTTACTTAAAGTGAAATAATTGACTCTGGAGTTAATATGCAGCTGCTTTGATTTGCCTTTAGCTTGAAGACAGGTTTGTGAGTGGTTAGCAGAACCTGCGCTTGTGTTCCTGGTGATCCACTGAGTGTTCTGGTGATAAAAATACAACAGATCTTTACAGAGTATGAAATGTTGACACTATAAAACATCTTTGATCATTGGGGAAAAGTGTTCTCCTACATCAAGTAGATGAAACACCGAAATCCACCACCATATGGCACATAACACGTTTTGAAGATTCATATTTAGAGTGTTTTGAAGCATGCAGAAACAGCTGTAATATTGTTCTAATGACCATCAGGTGAGAGATCAGGAGCTCTGACACCATGAGGTGAAGAGCTGCAGAAGCCTTTGATCGATCTTGGAAAATGAATATCGTGAGAGAAACGCAGAAAAGATATGAAGTGGGCAATCAAGGAGCAAAACATCTAGTAAGAAACGACCAGAGGACCTCAAAAATGCAAAAAAAAAAAAAAGCAGATATGATGAACTTTCTGATTATTAATACGAGCTGTAATGACAGTGACAAAAAGGATCTTGAAAGAAAACAGTGAAGCGGTATTGTGTGTGTGTGTGTGTGTGTGTGTGTGTGTGTGTGTGTGTGTGCGGGTTTTCTCCAGGTGCTGCAGTTTCCCTCCAGTAGACTGGACACACTAAATAGCCCCAGGTGTGTGTGATGCGCTGTGGGCCCCGTGCCTCAGGCCCTCGGACACCCTTAGTAGGCTCCAGGTCACCCGTCAGCCTGTGAAGGATAAGTGAGCAGACAGTGAATGAATGAACCACCTGTGCGTTTGGTCTGATATGTTCATCTTTCATGTCTAATGCTCAACATATTCTTGTCCACAGTGAACCGAGACAAAGCATCCTGTTCAAGGTTTACATGATTGCATTTATAATGAGCTACAGCTATAGCTATATACAGGTTATGTAATAAAATGGGGCTGCAAAAATCATTTAATGTTTAATGTTGAAATGTATTTCATATGTATGCACCTCTTATGAAGTGCATTACACCTTACTGTCATCTAATTCAGTTAATGGGAAGTGAAGTGGCAGACTGCTTACTGTGTGAATGTTGATTCTGACCTGTTCTAACCCACTGTAATGTGTGTGTGGAGCTGACATGATATTGTTATGGTTGTGCTCATGTGGGTTTCCTTTGTGTGTTCTGGTTTCTTTCCACAGTTCCAGGACATGTGGTTCTGGGACCTCTACATTGCACGTATACATACGTGTATGTTTGCCCTGTCTTGGACTGGTGCCCCATTTCACAGGCATGCTGCCTTGTGCCCTGTATTGCTGGCATTAACCTCCCCCCCACCTCCATGACTCAAAATTACATAAGATGTTTGAAAGCATGAATGAAGAAAGTGTTTTGGAACACAAAGCAACCAAGCAAGTAATGTATATTTAGGGTGTGGCAAATAGTGTTTAATGTGCACATTTACCCTTTCTTTCACCTAATTAATAATTGCATCCCTCCATCCATCCAGCCATCCATCCATACATTTTCAGAGCCAAACACCCAATACATGGATGTGGAAAGACTGTACCAAAGCAAAAAAACACAGGGCTCCAGGGTCCATCACATTCTGCACATTCTGCACATTCTGCATACACGCACACACACTCACACCTACACATACACACACACACACACACACACACACACACACACTCGCACACCTACACACACACATACTATAACATCTTGGATATTTGGGATTAATGTTATATTCTCAGCCTTCTACTGTAACATATCTTATGATTAAACTGAAAGGTTGTTTTACATTTTGGAGCCACTACAAAGGACATATGACGCATAAAACCAAAAAAGCAGCTTTTTTACTGAACATCTCATACATTTAGTATTTGAAAACTGCAGGGAAGTTTATGATCAAAGACAAATATGTAAAAGGCAACATTTTATATGAATTTAGCCTAAACTATTAATTACATTTAATAGTAATTCCCCACATCACCCTTCTGTTGGAGTGGAACATTTCACAGCACTTTTTCAAATTTCTGTTTTCATGTCAGATTGAAACTTTTTTTTTTCTCTCAAAGAGGGCGTTGAATTTTTTTTTTTTTTTTGTACTTTGAAACTATAAATACAAAGTTAATAGCACACTGTATATTCTTACATCCTGTACATCCTGTACAGTTCCAGTTGACAGCATCAGGTGAGTTGTAATTGTAAATAATAAGATAACTTTACAAATTAAGTATCCCTCAAAATTTTGTAGCATTAAAATTTTATGTAAAATTTTCCATAATTTCCTAATTTTCCTAATTTCCCAATACTTACATTGCTGTGTGTAGCATTTACAAAAGTCTAAATGAATTATTTTCAACGTGTGATGAACTGTATGTCAGTAGCTGTGAAGAGGTTTTTTTCATAATAATTTGTGCAGTTTTCTATAGAATAGCTGAATTGCGAACAGCTATGCATTGTTTCTGATTAGCTCAGTTGAGAGAAGAAGAGTCTGGACGTTGTTTTGTATTCACCAGTATTTGTCCTGTCAATGTTAGAATTCTGTTTCAGAGTATTACTGGTTCTCACTATGAATACAAACAGATTCTCAAAAAGTACTCTCAACAGGCAAAGGAATATCTCAATGTACTCTGACCATTAATATATAAACATTGTTACTTTTTCATAGGATGTTGGTGCAATGGCAATTATCCTAGCTATTTTATGATGAACAGTGGTTGTAACAACTACATCAATAACATCAGAAAGACACTGGCACTCTTAGCTGCACTTGAGAAAGCAGAAGTAGAATTATACAGTTATCTTTTATTATTCAATACATTTATCGTAGACACTGTAGAACCCAGAAACAGCAGGGTGTATGTTCTATTACCAAATCATCATTATAAGTCTTACATTGGGATTATTCTTTTATTAACAACAAAAATCTAAATTTTAGACTGAATATAAAACTATCTATGTCTGCATATTTTCGTTGTGTGGATTTTTACAGTAATTTTGCTCAATATTTCCAAATTGGCTGCAGCTCTGCTGTTGACTGCTGGTAGCAGGATTACTGTTTGAGACCTGACGCCTAGGCAGTTAAGCACAGAAAGCGGCGTTTCAAAGGCTGTGTTTTTACTACATGATGAAAATTAATCAGTAAAAAATAACTATGGTAAATGTCAAAGGCAACTTTCTCTTACTTCTAATGCAAGGGGTGAAACAGATGTGCTTGGAGCGATCTTTAGAGCTGTAAGCATTTTATTGACACTTGGTGCAGTAGCTCAGTACCTGGGAACGCTGCACTGTGGGTTTTAGTAAGTAAATCACAAGTATGTCAAGACCTAAACAGCAGGTCACACTTTGAACTTTGTTATTACTAAAGGTAATGGTTAATTTTTCATTTCCACTCATGGAGTACAGAGCCCCTGGTACAGAGAGGGTGGTGTTACAGGCATTACCTCTGAGGGTGAACGAGGTGTAATTGTTGGACCATTGGTGATTCCATGACTCCTTAAAACTCCTTAAAATATATGTTGTGTTAAAACCTCTTTAGAGCAACAGTGAATGATGCAGCATGAATGCATGAAGAAAGAACAGAATTTAATTTTTAAATTTTAGCTTGTCTTACTGAATACTCAGAAAACTGCACATGAAAAGGCTTCGGTATAGTTTCCACTTAGTAAAACTGTCAAATATTGTTTTTGTAATATAATGAAAATCTTGTGCCACATGTTACTTTTGTTGTATTTTTCTTAGTTCTAAGTAATTACCGAATATTGGAGATTGATAAATACGATTGTTTTCTCACTTTAAACAATGCAACGTGCCACATAAATTATAGTCCTAGTTGTCAGTTTTTAAATATCCTTTTAAGCAGTAAAATATAATCATTTATTATGTCTACACACCAATCACAAAAATAGTGTCACCCTCTTTTACCAGTTTTATTTATTAAAGCGTAACTATGCAGTGTGTGACTGGACATCCTCTTCAGGGCTGCAGGAAGCCTGGAGCCTTTAATAAGTGTCAAGTGGTTAAATTCAATTAGAAAAACCAATATTAAGTGGTCAAAGACTAATATTCAAAATTATGCATAACTGATTGAAAAATTTAAACATTTTAGGGCATGTAAATGTTTTATTAGCATATGAACAAAAGAAACATATAATTGTGTTGTTGCATTGTTCTGCATGAGTAACTGGTCATAAATAAAATTATCCTTAATTATTTATGGACTGAGTATAAAAAACAGCATTTTGTGTATTAAAGATGTAGGTACTCAGCTTTATTAAAATTCATTGTAACAGGAAAATACTGTCCTGATTCTGTATTAAATTGTGGTGTTTTTTAAAGAAAAATCACAGCTTCAAAATGACCCTCTTTTCTAATATCGGTTATTTATATGTTTATGTACAACTGTAAGCCTCGTAGTACCATATGTGTACATAGAGGACTTTCACAGGCACACAATGGGTTAAACTGTAACGTGTGAAATGCCCTGTGGCGAAATTTTGATTTGAACTGTCTTCCAAGATAGCCAAAATTAAAATCGTTAAATGTATGAGTTTTTGGATACCTCAGCAGTTTGGTGTTAGATTGATGGGGGATGATTCTTGATCATAAATTAGAATATCTGAGTGTTTGATTAAGATACAGACATAACAGTTTGTAATTTACCATTGTATGACTGAAGAATGTCTCTTTTGACTTCATATAAAGAATATATGTATCATTTATTGTGGATGGAAATACGAAGGAGCTATTTTAAATATAAAAAACCACTATACCAGCATTTCCATCATAATTCCAGCTATATTTGTAACCGATTACAATATTGTTTAATTTTTTCCGTTTCTTCCATTATGAATTTTAGCCTGTTAAGCTTTCAGGATGATGACCAACAAATGAAATAAAGTACTTTTCGTGCTCCACCGTAGCATTGATGCTGTGTTATGGCCACTTGTAACAGTGGAATCTCTGTAGTGAGGTCTTGTGCTGCTGTTCTGACCTGCAGTATGCCGTGAGACTAAGCAAGGCTTCAGGGACGTTGGCTACAAATGACCCAGTCCAGCTTTGTTGCCGGACAGGCTGCACCGAGGCCGCAGCCTCCCTCTGCTGGCTCCGAGCGAAAACATTTCCGCATGTCTGACGACTCCTGGGCGGGTCGGGCGCTCACGGGCAGCTTGGCTTCTTCCCTAAGTGTTACAGATCAGGTAGCAGAAAGTACAAACACCGTATCCAAGGTTACAAGTCACAAGCCTGTGTAAGGCTTGCAAACGGCCAGCTCATCACCACTGGCTGATTGCGAGCACTCTTTTGGGCAGCAGTGTTTTCTGTGTCGGCGCCTGATGTCTGTTAAGTGCAGGGCCTCCAGCCAAGACAAAATCCTGTAACTGCTTTTGCTTGAGAATGCAAGTTTTCAAACATACCCAGAGTTTGTTTGATTTTGCTGTCATCCATTAGGCATTTTTCCTAATAATTATGGCAAGACATGGAGTTACACAAACAATACACCACTACATTGCATAATTCTTACCTTTCTTTTTGCATTTCTGCATTGCTGATTCCTTTTCTAGCTAAGTACCACGTTATAAAAAGAAAAACAAAAAAAACGAAGTAATTAGAATTATTTCTCATAGAGGAAAATTATTCATTTAATTTATTATGCAGTGTATTGAAATATTCTACATTACAATTCAAATGAAAATTTTATGTAGAGTGTAAAAATGTAACTATGTCATGCTTTTAATCAGTCAGTGATGTCCTTAATGTACATATAACTGCTACCTCATGACAGAAAATTAACTTAGTTTGTTTTTCATTTCATCTTACTTGCACATATGGTTTTGAAATTGTTTATCAAACTCAGTATTGCCTGATGGACCTGTCTGTTCCTTTTCTTAGGTTAAGTACTCATATTCCTATCATAGTGACTGGGGTGGCAGATCCACCATTAGGTCCTTTAACAAGATAAATATTTAAAGAAACTATGAAGTCTAACTCCTGGGCTGTTTTGTTATTTTCTGCTCAATGTCAAATGAATGCTGGAAGAAGAGGAACTTAGAAGTCCGTGACTAGGAAGTAATCGTAAGACTCAACTGCGCAAAAGGTTTTACACGGACTTAAAAGGCAGTGATGACAAAGACAAAACAAACAGAAAACAGGAAACAAGCTGTACTTCATAACATCCCAAAATCCTGTTATTATTAAAAGAACTCTATCAGTGTTTCCTGCTGGTAATATTATACTGCCTTAATTATAATGAGAGAGTAGTTCCATGGCACTGATAAAGGAACACGTTGTAAATCTGTGTGTCACTGGGTGACTTTTCCTTCAAGATCAGCCCTTGCTGTACTTTCTGCCTGGTGAACAAGCACATGGTGTGTGATGACAAGTGTTGCCTGTTTATGTCACACACACACACACAGACTGTAACCAATAGCAGACAGCAAAAGGCAAGCACAGCACAAGCGAAGGTATCCACTGAGCCTGCACCGTCTTTCAAGACCGAAGTGTCGTGTCAGTTCTGATTTTTTTTTTTGTTGTCTTGGTTTTCTTTCAGAAAAGCGTCGCATCCTCCTTGTCTCAACTGTGAGAAGGAGAGGAAAAGGACTTGCAAAACGACTGAGGTAGCGATATACCACTCTCGCTGTGTTTGTTCTTCCTTTGTTTTGCTGCCAAATACGTTCGTGTGCTCTTTGTACCTGACTGTGAGCCATTCGTAACTCTGGAGTACATTACCAGCAAGTCTGACTCTGATGTATTTTTTGGTAGGCCTTTCTTTCCGGTACACTGGCAAGTTGATTACTTTTTTACCAATGTAATGCAACATGCTATCAGCAGCATATACAATAATTTAATGTTTTAGTTGCATTAATATTATATATAACACATATAATAGAAATATAAAAAGAAAATATGTATATACTCTGCTAAAAAATAGCTTTTTTCTGCAACAATTTGTTGCCTAATTACTTAAAGTTTTATAATGCACTATTATCTCATGAAACACTATTATATGTCTAAATACAGAAAATATGACATATAAACATTATCAAAACTTTTCAGAGATATCCGTTTTAGCCACACATCGATGCTGCCATACAAACTGGAAATCATATTTCTTCAAACATTTCAGGACAGCTGCGTGGCACAAGAACATCTCAGATTCTAAATGCTTGTAAAAATAATTAACATAAGTCATACATACTTTTCCGTATTAAAGCTGTGAATAATGATGAAAGTTTGCATGCAGACTCAGTGCGTAGTAGACCAATGCCGTGATCTGGTGTGATCTGCACTTTTGTGCCGTGTAAGTGGGAGGAATTGAAAACAGCCATAGGAATCCTGCTAAAATTACTAAACTTCCTTTCAATGTAGACTATTTTTTTTTGTGTGTGTGAATGCTCTGAAAATAGCAATTGTAGTGGGTGCTTATAGGCAACTCGTATTGCATGTGCAGTTAAATATGAGTACTGAAATTTTCCGTCTGTTGTGGTACAACTGTTACCGATTATGAAAATGCCTTTTGGGTGTGTAAAGTATAGTCAGTGTCACAGTCAGGTTCGCATGGCTCGGAATTCTCGGGAACGCTGCCCCTGACATATTACAGCTCTGTAGACAAACGACTTACTGAATGTTATTTTCCTTTTCTAGGCTGGTTAGCAAATGTGGGAATTTAACTAGGGAAATATTAGCAGTTCTGCTTCAGACTTCAGACTCTATTACAAAAATAATTGTTTGTAATTCAATAGAACCCCAAAAAAGTAATTTTGTCACAAATTCCACCCCCCCCCCCCCCACTCCTCTTCCCCACTCATTATTGCTAAGATTTGATTTTTATTTAGATATGTATCCATCCATCCATTGTCCCAACACTTATGCTGTTTAGAATTCCTGTTTTTGTTAACCAACATAGCTGCTAGGCTCATAACTGTCATATATGTTATTTAGCAGATCCTTTAAAAAACAGGTGATGGTTTATTGGATTAATGGTTTGGTTACACTGCCCACATAGGACATAAGATTATAAACTGGCATTTAATACAATCTTTGCTCCTACCAACAAAAACGTTTATCTACACTGATCATTTGATGGCTATCCAAGTATGCATACTTTCTGTCTAATCTAGAGTTGTAAAGTCTTCATTTTCCCCAGCTGTTTATATTAATTTTCATTATAATATCTGTAAAGTTCCCATTTTTCATTATGGTTTGTGTCCCTGTTACCCAGTATGTTCAAAATATAGGTACGCATTGTATCTTAAGGGGCACGCAGGCTGACTTAAGTATTATCCACGATGCACATAATTCATTGCATACATGTTTATGAAGTCAGTTCACAATTGCGTTTGCTCGTGAGCAGTTTTTAGTAGACTGAATAGGAGTGCGCGAGGATATCCTATAAAACTGCCAAACCGATCTTCTAAAGATACTTTTTGTCCTTTATACCCTTACTTGTCCTTTAGTTTTCTTTAAATGAAGCATTTAGTTTCTTCTAGAGTAATTTTGTGCCTTACTCAATGCACGTTAACAGTGCTGCGGAAAATGAAAGCCACGTCGTCTCTCGATTTTGACGCCGCACTTTACCGCACAATTTCTGGGTATTGCAACAGGTGTCATTAGCAGTTATACATAATATTTTCATTTTGCATGTCTTTATTTGCATCGGAACTATGTTTTCATTTCGCAAATCTTTATTTGCATCGGATCAAATCCGATTGCACAAAGCTAATATGAACGTGAACCGCGAACACGCGCGAATGCACGCGCGCTGGGACAGCAGTAGAAATGCACGCGCGCTGGGACAGATTCTGTCCAATGGCTCATAAATGTGTAATTAACTGAAAGCAGACAAGATTGCCGTCAAAGAGCTAAATGGAAGCGGTGAGTCATAAAAGTGCTGTGGGAGACTGCTTTCACAGACAGCACTGTTGGTATATATTTTTGTGTCGATCTATTACTCATCTGTATGTTCTGACACACATTCATTCTAATACACTGTACGATCTACAAGTCTCAGTTTACACCATACGTAATATCAAGGACGCAGACTGGGTTATGGGCGGTAGGGACATGTCCCTAAACAGAATTCTGTGGGAGTACCGAATTGTCCTTCCCTTCATACTTATTACGTTATTTTGCTTTGGTCCTGGTTTGGTCCCTGGAAATGTTGAAACCAAACTCACAACCTTGCGTAATATATGTCAACTTGTATGGATCGCAAGTAATCACCAGTGTTTGCGGAAACTGGAGATGTTGCCCCCAGTTTTAAAAGTGTAAAAATAAACAAGACAATTACAATGTTACTGCATAATACAGAACCTTCTGCAAAACATAAAAGCTCGTTGTTATCCTGAATTGCCTAACGATCGGTTGTAATACAGTGCCTTCCGTTTCGTTTTACTGCATTGTAAATGTAGCCTGTTGGAAGTAAACATCTACACCGTAACATAAAGTATAATATTTGCTGATTTTCAAATCTAACAAATTCCGTTTAATAAAATGGCCTGATGGACGTCCTGTCGTGAAATGCTACATTACAGCAATAACAATAATCCATTGTCATATGGAAACCCACTGTGCGTGCTTATTTATTAACATTATTACTTATATAACTTAAGGAGCTCTTTATAATTTCATCTGCCAGATATAAAATGTGTCATATTTGTCTGTTGTACTTTTCTGTCCAAGTTCTTAAATTAAAGAACTAAAATCTGAAGAAATATACCATTTAATCTGAAACCTGACAGATGTTGAAAATCGAAATATAAATAAGTTTCATTAATAAACAAACAAATAAATAAAAAGAAAATCTAGTTCTAGTTCACAAATGTAAGTACGCATATAGATAAAATATGAGCATTGTAGTGTACTGTTCTGTTACTGCTAAGTGCAAGCACTGCAAGGCATCATGTTTGCAAAAGCGACTAGGCTGTTTAGAGTAAAGCGGCAGAAACGTGAACCGGGTCAAACGGGGTGTTTTTAATCATGCAGAATTCTTCCAGAGCTCCCACAACTGATATTGTAGATATGCAACAAGCTTCATGAGTAATATTAAGAAATGTACTGTGGCCCTACGCCGAAAATACTGTGAAAACACAACAGAAAATATTTACTTTGGCCCAAGGCTTTATTTTCTGACGAAAAACGAATACAGCAGTAAATTGCAAAATTTAAAATTATTCTTTCTGTGTGAAATGATGTACATGTAGGATGCGGAAACGTGTGATAATTTTTAAGGAAATTGCGTTGTTTTTCACCATATTGTTTTACAATATTTAGTTTTACAACAGTGGTTATATGGTCAATAGATTTGAAATTTGAAACAGCGCAAAGCTGTAGGTATTCTATATAATTTACGAGTTTACAAACTGAGCAAAAAAAATTGTGCTTAGCCTTATTACCAAATAGACACCATTGTTGACCTAATCAACTTCTTTATTTCAGCCATAATCTTTCCGAGAATAAATTGACTGTTATAATTGTTGTTCCCCAATGCTGTATTTATTAATCAGGTTAAGTTCAGAAAGTAGGCACTCCTGCGCACACACATACGTTTACTGATAAACTTTTTATTTTTGAACGACCTCAGTCTGCCTACAGAATGCTGCTGAAGCACACCCACAAAAACCATAATGCCTTGCAAAAATTCAGCTTCCTCCAGAAACCTTCTGTGCCTGAGTTTTTACATTTTAAGAAAAAAGTAAGATCAAGGAGTGACATTTTGTTGCAGGGCGTTTGGGGCCTTTTAAATGTCAGAGTTTTTGAAGAAATGGGGGAAGTTTTGTTTTATTTACATATATGCAAAGAATTAATGGAAAATGGTGTTTAATATACACAGTTCTCGCTAAGGATTGTTTACATGAACATTTCCAAGTTCGGAGATAGTGCATCATCTACCACAGTGTTTTTCTGAAATAAGGAAACAAAAACCACAATCGAAAGTTCATGGGATTATGATTATGAACATCTGTATGAACACTTTTTTAGCTTTGCAGTGGTAATAACTTATTGTTTATACATAACAAGATGCAGTCTGATGTTTTGTTCAGGGTTGTTAATTTATAAACCTCTAAATTATGACACAAACATATTGTCCATTCTGTTTCTCAGGCTTAGTGGAACGTGTTCCTGGATAATGTGAAGATGAACCATATTCACAACAACAACCTGTGGGTCCATACAGATAAATGACTCAGAAAAGTGAAGTTGGTTTTGAGGGAAGGTCTAGGAACATTTGTTTGTACAAAGAAGTCAACTCTGTTTTGCAGATCAGCAAATGACTTAGGACATTTTAGGCATGGTTTGAGTGTGCAAATACTTTTTGGGACCACAGT
>JABJVR010004006.1:0-15228 GCA_025773905.1 Chitala chitala
CCCCCCCCCCCCCCCCCCCCCCCCCCCCCCCCCCCCCCCCCCCCCCCCCCCCCCCCCCCCCCCCCCCCCCCGGACTAACTATAAACTAGTCAGGACCCCTCTACAGAGCAAACACAGTGTCAAAAAGCTTCAATTATACGCACACAAACCATTAATCCACCTTCTTCCAGCACATCCTTTAATATCCACATA
This sequence comes from Chitala chitala, assembly GCA_025773905.1. Taxonomy (NCBI): domain Eukaryota; kingdom Metazoa; phylum Chordata; class Actinopteri; order Osteoglossiformes; family Notopteridae; genus Chitala; species Chitala chitala. Next base: position 193 of record JABJVR010004006.1, read on the forward strand.
ACAAAAACCCGTCCCAGAGCTCAGCCTGTGCATATTTCCTGTTTGTCTGTGAACCCCAATATGCTACGTGTTTTGTCAGGACAACACCCACCCAACCGCAGCACATAGGTTGGGGACATGTGGGTTTCAAAGGGTGGGGTACATACCTGTGGCCTGGGGTGCCCTTTGACTAGGCACTGCAGGACGAGCGTGTCCCCCTCACGGATGGTGTAGATCCTCTCACTGATGTTGTCCTCCTTCACCACGCAGGCCTGCCCTGAGTGCACTATCTGTGCATTAGCAGGGGCTGTGAGCAGAAGGAGAGAGAGAGAGACAGGGGAGACACAGGACGAGAGGGTGGGAGAGACAGAGAGAGAGAGAGACAGAGAGAAGACAGACAGAGACAGAGACAGACAGGAGATATAAAGGAAGAGACGGTGAGAGAGACAGGAGAGATACAGGAGGAGAGGGTGAGAGAGACAGAGAGAGAGACAGAGAGACAGACAGACAGACAGACAGACAGGAGATATAAAGGAAGAGACGGTGAGAGAGACAGGAGAGATACAGGAGGAGAGGGTGACAGACAGACAGACAGACAGACAGAGGATATAAAGGAAGAGATGGTGAGAGAGACAGGAGAGATACAGGAGGAGAGGGTGAGAGAGACAGAACGAGAGAGAAACAGAGACAGACAGGAGATATAAAGGAAGAGACGGTGAGAGAGAGAGACAGAGAGAGACAGAGAAACAAACAGACAGACACACAAAGAGTGAGAGAGACAGAGTGAGAGACAGACACACACACAAAGAGTGAGAGAGACAGACACACACAAAGAAAGTGAGACACAGAGTGAGAGAGACAATGTGAGCAAGAGAAAGAGAGAGAACAAAAGGGAGAGAGTGAGAAGGAGACAGAGAGATAAAGAGTCTGTTACATTTGAACAAAAATGAAAAAAGTGCCTTTAGAGAATGGCCATCCTATCACCAAACTGTTTTTAGTTTGCATGCCTGATTCCTCCGTACAACACGATTTACATAGTCTGCATTTTTTAAATCTCACAATTTATGTGAAAATGTTGTTTGGTCAGGCAATTCAGGTTAAGTAAAGAAAGGCTGTTTCCTTGACAGGTGAACCTTTACATCACGACAGCGGCCATCAGTCCGAGCTGCAAATTGAGCCATTTTACACAAAGTACACTGCAGGCAGACATTCTTATATTCACATCAGACTCACGTCTTTTCAAGGACCCGCTACAACAATATGAATTTCCAGACGAAAGGCGCTGTTGAGTTGTCACACCTAAATGAGTAAACGTGCCCACAGTGCCAGCCTGCTACCCCTCACTGGAGCGTTATGTCATCTGTAATGTGAATCTGATCCAGTGTTTGAGGTACTCATGGAAAACTGGCGCCAGACTCAGACTCCACGCACAAACACCCAATTGTCGCCCATATTTAAACAAACTTCCTCAAAAGTCACATCGCCCCCCTGCAGCGGAGGCCAACGATCAACTGAAACTTTCGCCAACCATACACTTGTCTGGAAAGTTTGGCTCAATGTGAGTTGATACCCAATGACTGACAAGTTTTGACCATTGTGAGATGATACCTGGTGATTGACAAGTTTTGCCCGCTGTAAGATGATACCTGGTGAATGACACGTCCAATTCCAACAAATCATATACAGTAAAACAGAATAAAGGAACACAGATACATGGGGAGTTCATGCTAAGTGCAAATCACAGAGATAAACCTTCAGCCTTGGAGTTCGTCAGCTGACAGCAGTAATTCTGTACCAGCCGTATCAGAATGTATATGTTCAAATCAAACACACGGGCTTCAACAAAATTACTACAGCAGTCATAAGAACGTTTGCACACACAAAGCATGATTCACCCACATCTGTAGCATTCTTACCTTACACACACACACACACACACACACACACACACGCGCGCGCGCACGTGCACGCACACACAAGGCTGAGCACTGTGAAATATTCATCACACTTGTGAGCATGTGCTGCAGTCAGTTTGGTATACACAGTGTAGACTGTTTACTGCCTCAGCGAGAGCTGTAGGTCATAGCAGCACCCAGTTTTAAAACGCAAACAAAGAGACAGTTCATTAAAAGTCGTGACAGAAAAAATTTCACTTAACTATGAACTGTCAGTCATTGGCCTGACAATGAAAACTATAGGAAACAATAAAACAACCAATGGGAGACAGGTACTCCCTGTGATTGACAGCATAAACAGCTCCTCCCACTGTACACGTCTTCAATCAGGTATGAAAAAACCCCAGGCAGAAAAAACAATTTCTATCTCAGACACACACACACACAAAGGGCTTGCGTTCCATCCACGACCTGGTGGCACATAATCACAGCGCAGAGTCCAGTCTGCTATTAACATTCCATGTGAGTTAACACGTAACATCATAACTGGCATAGGTCAACAGAGAGCTGCGTTGCCTTACCAACCAAGTGTGTAACCTACTATTATTATAATTTAGTTGATAGGCAGACACCTGCACTCAAGCCAACTGGTGTCCATGTTATACTTTACAGCAAAAACGATTAAAGCCGTGAACTTTGTTCCCCTTGTCCGAGTCACAGGAAGATGTCCCTGCCTAACACACGAGACAAATAAAAAAGGCTGGTGGCACAACTAACGAAGAGTATCAAAAATTGAAGGACCTGTTTAGACAGGGAGAAAGGTGGACGGAACTGAAGAAAGGAGATAAGGTCAGAAAACAGAAAGATGAAGAAGAAGAGGGAGAGGAAGAATGTGATATAAATAACGGGTGATTGAGATGCCCAGGGAGAAACGTGACGGGGTGCAGAATGGGATGATGTAATTATCATCGATCCGCAGGGAGTCGCCCAGGTCCTGAACACCCGCAGGAAGTGACAGGGCACGCTAACGAGCAAAGGCGCGAAGCTAACAGGGGCCCGTCCCGAGTGCATAAATTACACACTCGTTAGAGCTCATTAGCACATCGGCTCACTTTGCGAGGCTCCCCTACGGCAGGGTTGATGAAGAGCACGGCATGACAATACTGTACACCCTGTCCCCCCAGAACACACACCAGCGGACAGATGGCCTGCTGAGGGCGTTCTGTAGCAACTGAAAAGACACCGGGCCTGGGCAAGCACAAGGACAATTACAACACATGCAAATACACCAGCTTTATCTTATAAAAAACATTCCAGCTTTATCTTACAAAAAAAAGCACACGGATCTTCTGAAAAAAAATTGAGTTGTCGGGAGAGGGTGGGCAGGACGGAATCCGTCTGTGAAGCTCTCTCCACAAAGCTTTCTCCGCATTCTGGTGTGTTCTGGTCCAGGCTGCGTGAGGCTGAATTAGTGGCAGACGCGCTGTGTGGACCTGCTATGCCAGAGCCGAGAAGCACTCCAGCAATTGTTTCTCACCCCAAATTCAGGCTGCACCTAATTTGGGACATCGCTCAGGCGCCAAAGTACTCAGCCTGTCAGATCGGTAATTATTCTGTTTGATCCCTCACACGATGTGCCGTGGACCGCTTCCGCGGGCTTCCGCGAGCTTCCGTCAACTGGATCTGTGGCTGGAGGATAGAGGGCAGGTTACACCAAAAAGCAGGAGGCCTGACGTGGATCCGGCAGACCTGAAGGATGCCCAGCGGTGAGCACAGTGCAGGAACTGTGGTGGGAAATCGAGGAGGGGGGGGCATGTAAGGGATGATTACAGCTCATGGTGAATAACTGTCATTACCATGAGAGAAAGTGTGAGGGGGAGGGGCCAGACTGAAACAGAAGTAAACATTCCAGCGTAGGAAAGACCCGACACATTCTGGCCTGCTTTCTTTAAAAATTCCACACATGACACGTACTCACAGAGGAGCTACTCGCTCACTCACTCTCTCTCTCTCTCTCTCCCCTCTCTCCCCTCAATCTTCATCAGTTCCTCCCCTTCCTCCTGCTGAGTACATGAAGCAAAAATATTTTTAAGTGGAACAAAGTTTTGAACTTCAAGTAGCCCAGCTGAGCAGAAAAGTGACAGAGTAAAAGAAGGCTGACCTGCCTTCGGTGATAATGCCCAGCAGCGGGGGTGATTAGACGACACTGTCCCTTAATCGCAGGAACTCTGTCCCGCTGCTGCCTACAGCACCCGTACAGCAGAGCTGACATGCACCACACCACTACCCATGCACTTTATCATTTGGTTTGCTGTCTTTCTCGCAGCAGATACCGCGACGTGGACACTGTGCCTTCCCTGACCCTGCCCGACCCTGCCATAAATCACTGACACAGCGGTTCCGATCCGGAGCTCCGCCTAGCCTACTTTCACACCGGCGCCCTTTCTGCCTGTCACTCCAGTGCTATTTATAGTCCTTGTGATTAAAAAGAGAACGCCTCCACAAACTTCCTCAGAAATTCAATGAAAGGCTCTATAGAAACTGGCATCGCTCATTTCCACACTCAGCCTAATTTTTGCAGCCTGATAAATATTTAGTTTGTGCCATATGATGCATCTGTGAAATGCAAGGCCGTCAAAAGTTTGAACCAGCAGCTTCTCTCACAGATGTACCTGCACAGGTAAGTTTAAGCGCAAACTCACGGCACACTTACAGCAATGTACCAGCCAAAATGTAACAAACAGGGGTCTTACTCCTCAGCAAAAAGGATGTAACTGTTCTTCGTGTATAAGTGTGTGTGCATGTGTGTGTGTTTATAGTCACATCAAATCCGAGAACCTTAAAACAGGAGGCGTGCTGTGTGACTGACAACTTCCAAGGAGGACAGGACCCAACAGCGGAAGTGAGCACCCCCCCCCACCCCAACCCAACCCCCCATCAGCTGTAGGCATGAGAGGCAGCCGTTCATTAATCCACAGCCCTCTTCATTAATTAATGATCTAAAGCACTGCATCCACACGCACACACCGGTTTCTATGGAACCAGAAGACACTGTGTCAGATGTTCGTTAATTGTGGTCCGGACATGCTAACATGCTAATGAATTTGCAGCTCTCTCTGATTAACCCATTGTTGCATTAGCGTCCGCAGGGCGAGAGCTTGAGGGACTGGCAGCACACTGGGTGTAAATTATGTTAGATGCATTACTGGAGAAATGCATGCTCTAAGGATCACTGCGTTGGCCGCTCTGGCCGCCGTGACATAAAAATTGATTATGTGACCACTGCAGAGGGGAAAAAAAGAGTAATTGCACTCAAAGAAAAAGAATGGCATCGTCTGAAGATCAGTCACGGTAAAGCACCTCGGTCCTGAGGAATGCGTACACCTCGCCCCGCTTTTGGAAAAACACCCTCAGGATGACAGGGATCACGAGAGGATTTCGAGCACCAACAGAGTGCAGCTCATCGTCTTCAGTTACGTTTTATTCCAGAGTGTAGAGAGGGTCGCTGTCTGACCTCACAGGGGTCAGCGAGCCGAGATCAAAATAATTCCTAAACACCTTAAGCAGTGAGCTCCAAGACAGCTGTCTCTTAATTTTACCTGAGGAACCTGTTCTTCAAATCCGTTTGGCTTCTCCAAACTCCACCTGCTTGTGCAGCACCCCCCCCCCCTCCGCCATACCTGTTTAGCTCACAGTCCTTTAGTTACAGAAGCAGTCATTCTCCAGTTTCTGATATGGCTCTGACCCACTGCTGAGCTGGTAACAGAAAGCAAAATTAGGGTCCTTTCATGTTCATCTTACAGGTCAGCTGAGTAAACATCCCATCACGTGTAAAAAACGGACACTCTATCCTGATTCAGGTCCTTTCCTAAGTCCAGATGTCCACTCCATGCATGGTGAATGGAGCATGTGGTCTGGAGAAGGCCAAGACTGAATGAAACGTGGGACAGACCGCCATCCCCAGTACCATCCCCCCTCCCTCTGTAGCCTCATTTTACTGATCCCAAACAAAGACAGATGATTAAGTTCATTGGTCAGCAAAAGTGAAAGCTCCAAAAGTGAAAGGACATGTCTATGGAACTGACACTACAGACAGGACTCAGGAACATTTCAGCACACTGCGGGTCAGATGTTTATGGTGATGTAGGACAGGTAATGTGTTCACTGTTTCACCATCCTGAAAAACTCTGCGGATAACAAAAACACTGGCTCTAATCAGCAGGCCTCTTCAGGCCAGATTTATGATGGCTCCCTGGCAGCACGCAGTGAGGGGAGGCTGTGAAGTACAAGGTGGGCGGGGCTCCGATGAGCTATGCCATCTTATCCACACACATCTCACCTCCAGCTACCTACTCTACTAGTTCAAGACAGGTTAAAGCCAGGTGACTTCAATCCACTGTGGGTCTGTAAACCAAAACGGCGCACTGATACTCCAAGCAGTGTGAACACAAGTACACATAATGCTGCAGGGTGGAATAAACTCGGCGTGGTTAACAGTCAAACTCAGAAGTGGCATTAGGTTTATATACGGCCGGCGCTGTGGCTGTAGAGCCCTCTTCATCAGCAATGTTGTTCTGTCTTTGCAGAGAACGAGAGAAGAGAACGGGACATGGCAGAGACAAGGACAGAATGTGGCCCCGAGGCCAGGAGGGGCGATGCGGGAAGCTGATGGTATTTAAACTCACTGAGATGATCTGAGCGATCCGATCCCACCCCTGCTCCTTTGTTCACCTGCCTGTTTGGTTTGGTTAGGTGGCCCTCGGGAGCACACGGTGTGCGGAGGGATAATCAGGGCACACACCCACACAGACCTGAACGGCCAGCTCTGTGCCACGGGCCGACACTGTTGAAACAGACAGTGCAGAGGAATGGATTATCGTGCGTCTGTTCAAACAGAGCGCCGGACTGACGGTGACCTCGAGGACAGCACTGGTGTGTGTTTGCACATTGGAGTGTGTATGCGAATGTGAGTCTCTCTTTGTGAGACTGTGTCCACGTGAGCGTGTGTGTGTGTGCGTGCATGGCTACAGACCCACCCCACTCTTCTGGATAATTCCTGCAGAGATGACTTTCACAGTGGAGCCACAGCACATCTGCATGTGGTGGAGCGTGGAATCCAACCACACTGTGCAGAATATCTCCAGTCTTTCATGGGTAACATCATGCCCCGCTCTCGGCCAGATGCATAACTGTGGAATGGGTTTTTAATGTGAACTGACTGCCATCAGCACAAACACACAAGCTCAGGTGCTACAGTGCCATACACTCAGATGCAGGAAAATGGAAGAGATTTCCAACTGCAAAGCCAAACGCACAACTTTTAACATCCAATTCGGCTACAGAGAGAGGCAGGAATCTTCAAACAAAGAGATGAAAAGTTTGCCTCCGTCTCAGATCTCCTACTCAAACTGGCGGGGAGAGCCAAGACGGAAGAAACCGCAGATGGAAGTCTCGCCGCTGTTCACTGCACGTTCATCAGACCCGCATCCACACACAGACGGAGTCTCTCCTGCACTCTCCCCACAAAGTTCCGCTTGTAGCCCAGCCTGGGAAAATTATCAGCAGGTTTTTTGAAGGAACATCGATTTGTTCAGCAGCTGTTGGTCTGGATCACTTAGCCGGCTAGCCGTAATGTGCTCTGCTAACAAACAAAGGCTGGGATACAGAGTTGATGTGCATCTGTCCTTAGACAGTAAACATTTTCCTGAGGTACAAGGTAACAAGTCATAATGGTATTGGTGGCATATAACGGCTCCATCTTTATGCCCGAGATACTTCAACTTGCTCTGTATGGTCCCCCCCACACCTCCAGCTCCACCTTCACCCCTCCTGCATCTTACATCTCCCAGCTGGCCAACGCCGGAGGAGCATGTGGGCAGCAGGAGATCACGGAGACCGTACGTCTTCCCAGCAGGCGAGCACATGCCTTGGCTCGTACTAACGGCTGTAAGAAAGGACGGAGGGTCGAGTTGCCATGGCATCACACGCTCGGTGACAGCACTTGCAAACCCTTTTGTCCTGGCCTTATGTGCAGCATAGCTACAAGTTTGAGATCAGCAGGGGCTGATAAAGGAGTGTTTGACAGTTACGTGAGAGATGACTGCATACCAGAGACCGTAAATACAGAGAACATAAAAAAATTGACTACGTACAGTTTGATAGCCCTACAGATGAAAAAATATGCTCCTTCAGACCTGCTCCTATTTCAGCCACTCTGCAGTACAGCTGGGCTGCAGCCATCTCTCCAGCAGAGCTGCTCCTGTTTCAGCTGCCCTGCAGCACAGCTGGGCTGCAGCCATCTCTCCAGCAGAGCTGCTCCTGTTTCAGCTGCCCTGCAGTAGAGCTGGTCTACAGCCATCTCTCCAGCAGTGCTGCTTTCCACCTGTACTATACTGCTCATCTTCAGGTTTTTCCTCAGCTGACAGTAAATGCCCAGGGGAGGCCTGCCAGATTTGAGGGTCACAGCTGTGGACCTCCAGCCAACTCAGACTGACCCATCTGTTGAAAGACGTGAAGCAGCAGGGATTTCTGCTCTGCCTCGCTCCCGCCCGATTGGTCAGGACCCTTTCCCCCACCTTCATGTTTTAACAAAGGTACGACACACCTGCCATGAACATAGAATGAGCTGAGGATGGAAAGCAGCCAGCGGAGAAGGGGACCTTCAGCACCGGACCTTACCGTCAGCTTCCAACATTACAGCTCTGTCGTACAGCCGCTTTAGGTCACTGCAGGACTAGAGAGACCTGGTAGCGACAAAGAGTGTGAAGTCAACAGGGCAATGCCATTTAACCCCCCCCCCCCCCCGTTAGCTTCAGTCCTACTGCACAAAACTTTCCCTCAAATCTCGTTTATTGAACAGGGACACATTGTTACACAACTGAAAGAGGGACGTGACTTAAACATGCTTCAAAGAAGCGTTTGTGTGCACACACGTGCATGCGTGTGCACATTACAGGCGGGTACAGATGTGCAAAAAGAAGAAATCACCATCAAGTACGTGGAGATAAGAGCTAGCTGTCCCCATCCACCGTGCATCATCAGTCACAGGAATAAAAGAATTGTAATAACATTTTACTAATTGATACATTACATAAAAGCCTTATTAATGTCACGTTTAATTTATTAAAGCTTTTCAATATTTATAATGCATTAATAAAATACTCGGTTATAAAAGGCACTGGTAGATTTCAGTGCAGCAGACTGGAACTCTTTAGAGGGAGAGCAGAGTTTTGCGTGGGAACATGTATGAAATGCGTGTGTCATTTACACACGATGATGAGAAACGGGAGCACCGCAGTCTGGTGAAGGGGAAATTGAAGTGGGCCGTGTCTGGACAGCTCGCATTTACTGCCGCGCTCCTTACATTCTGTTATTACACATTTGATGGCCTGTCAGTCCAGTGGGCTCCACAGCTCAGAGCCAATTGCACACGGCAGTTGCGTTTTTGCTTCATGCTCTGCGGGCATCTTGTAACGGTAAATAAAATTAACGGTTGCATGGGGCGTTCGCAGGTTCACAAGCAGCTGTTGTTGATGCTGAGTTTTGTTCAACAGTTACACACTTCTGTTCCTTCACGTTTTACACACCTCTGATGCATTTTTTGAAACAAGTTGTCAAGCGTGCAGACTGCGTAGGGGTGCACTGTCACAGGCAAGGTAGCAGACGCAAATGACCGCGGCTATGCCAGACGGGCGGAACCCTGAGTCACATGTCCACACACATTCATCCCCCCCTTCACACACTAGCAGACACACACTGAGAATCACACTATATAAGCCCAGCCTTGTTCTCTTGTTCTCACACACGCACATGCATGTACACACTACACACACACTGCAGCTGTGAGACACACCTGCCTGTCAGTCAGTGCATGGAACTTGTTAATAGAAAATGTGAGAGTTTGAACTGAGAAAAAAACCCCAGGCTGTCCTGAGTGCAGCCACACATGAATAAATATAGACATAGAAACGTGCATGCGCACACACACGAACACATACACACACCTGCGAACACACTTACACACCCTTACACAAACGCACGCACTAATACATGTATAAACACACACAAAACACACATGCACAAACTCAAAAAACAAAGTGTGACAATACAATGTGCACACACACCTGCGAGCACACACACACCTGTGTTGAAGCCATGTCAGGCTGTAGTAAGGCTGCATTTGGAGCTCCAGTGACACAGAGACAGTGGCCAAACTGACATGAAGCTGCCTGGGTCTACAGGAAAGTCCGTTTACTGTGTCAACTGTCAAATTCAATGGGTGTGTGTGCGTATGTGTGTGAGCACATGTGCAAGCTGCCGGGAGAGGCCAGCTTCACATGTATGCAAAGTAAGGAACGAGAGCAAAGGGTGGTGCAAGTCTGAGCATTAACATAACTGTAATTTGGCATGCCAAGCTGGATGCCCACCCATCCCCTCATGCAAACTGAGAAGGCAGTCTGGCGCACCTAAGATGGAGTGCGTGTTACCCTGTGATTTTACTTAGTTTATTAAGATTAATTTTGATGCTGGTACAATTCAGATCAAGTGCGAGTGCAATATTCCGGCTCTGGCCCAGGGCGTGAACTAACAACCTTCAGGTGTGAAGTGGGCACCTCGGACTGCCAAGCCACACAGTTCCTTCAAACGCTCATTAAGCGGACTCTCATATTTAACCGGCAAAACGAAGATGAAAATATGAAGTGTTAAGAAAAGAAAGCTCTGCTCCCCACCCAGCGCCCCCCTACCCAACTCAGACGTGCGACTCCCTGATGGATTCTGACAAGGACTCATATCTGTCGCAGCTGCGCGTGCTGCCACCAGCGCTCCCGCAATAATGCGCTCTGGAGTGCATTTCTGAGGAGTGCATATTAACAAGCAATAAAATACACGGGTCAGAGCCCAATTCACGGCAATTACCGGCAGGAAAATGGAGCCAGGAGCCTGAATACATTACGCCAATAAAGCACACGCAGGAGAGAAGCGGACACCGAGCGTACGGTGTCCCCAAAACACCGCTGGGAATTATACCTCAAATCCCCTCTTACCTCCCCCCCCAACCCAAGTGGCTGCAGTGAGCTCAGTCGCAGGCCTTCGCCTTTACAGACTTCCCCGGCACAGCTCGCATGAACACACATCAGACCAGGCATGGATTACTGTCAAAGTTCCATCTCCCCCACCACCATGAATCACAACAGCAAGACAAGGGCCAGATCAAGGTGGGGGGGGACAAGACCCAGAGTGACTGGACAAAAATAGGCCAATCCATCAGTGATTATTGCTGACACCATACAGAACTTGGCCTGGTCACAATCGATACCTAATGCATCTGGACCTAATGGGTCAATTGCCGGCTAATTGGGTCAATTTCGTTCGACACAAACAGAACTAAATTTGGTCATAGTCATCATGAACACTGAACATGACTGGATGCCATGAGCTTGTCCCTGAACATAGCTGATATGAAACTAAAACAGACCCAATCAGCGATTTGGCAGTAAAATCGGCTAAGATCATAAAGACAGAACGGTCAGAGCAAACGTTGCGACAACCGCCACGGCAGACGTGTCCTCAGGCCGCTCGCTTACGGGACTTGGGTTAACGTCACACCTTGTCACTGCCGTGGGGGGTCTGTCATCGTCATCATCCTCATCCTTCGAATGTCCAGTTAAATCACATGTAAGGTGTTGTTGGAGATCACTGACATCCCTCCGAGGTCACACACTAACATCAGCCTGTCCTGCATCTCATCTGCCTCTGGGCGTTGTCTCGTCACTGTGTAAAGGTGGGAGGAGAGTGGGAGTGGAGAGGCATGTATCCCACAGCACCCTGTCGTGACTCCTTAATGAAGTCCCAGCTTCAGAGAAGACTCCAGGGACAAGGTCTGTCAACTCAACCCTGCTCCCTGGTGCTCTCAGTGAGTGTGGCATCTGCAGTTTCTAGCACAGCCACAAAGCCCCCACCCCCCTTGCAAACACACACAGGACCTTCTCACCCAGCCAGCCCTCAGCCCCCCTGAGAAAACAGTTCTTTGGCTCAGACACCATCTTCCTTGTCCCATTTTCCCCAGTCTGATGATGCCAAGCCCAGAGAACAGCTGGGAAAGCCAAAGCCCTGAGACCACGTCTTTCTCACTGAAATGTTCGGTCACACACAGCCACGCTGCATGTTATTGGCTCATGAAAAGGAAACCCATGCGTAGGGTAAATGTACACCAAAACTGTAAGCTGTTTACACTGTGTAGGGTTAAACGTACAAAATGCCAGCCATCTATATTGTGCAGCGTATCAGCATGTGCTTAAACTGTCAAGGACAGCTTTGCCAACTTTACCAATCAGGGGGACATTCCATGGATTTTGCTTAATTGTAATACAGGGTGAGATGTTATAAATGAACGTTCACATAAATATAGTACATTGTTTACTATGTCAGTTTCACACGTTTTAGCCACAAGACCAAGCTGAACAAACCTGATTATATTTTGTACCCACTACTTGTGTACCGGATTCCAATCTTACAAGAGGTCAGGTAATAACTGCTCCGATGTTCATGTAGAAACTCAATCTTCTCCTCTCCCTCTAGAGAGCAGCTATACACTGCAGTGCTGCGGCTTGATTGGAGAAACGCTGCGTGCCAAATCAAACCTGACCGATCGATCGATGGATGGAATTCAGATGTGCTCCAGTGCAAACACCTGCCGCTCTGCTGTGTTAAGCATAACACACACACACACACGCACGCACACAGGGAGGGGTGTGCATACAAGTGCTCAAAAAAAGTAAAATGCAAAGACATGAACACACATCTCAGCACAAACGCACCCCCAAACCATCAGAAATAATATTCACACAAACGCCATGGGGGCTGACCCTCAAGAACACCCCCTGTAGCAGCTCCTTGGGAAACGGGGCTGATCTCAGCTGGACGGAGCTGGTTCTGGGAAGAGAGTACCCAACAGACCTTCAGGCACTGAACTTACCATACAAAAGGAGGCCTAGAGCAAACAGAGACATCCCTAAAACCCCATGTCTTTGTCTTCAGCTGGTAATGAGACAGACATGGAGACTGGGGACTGAGAAAAAGAGAGAGGGATGAGGGAAGAGAGTGACAGGAAAGAAAAAGGGCAGAGGAAGAAAGAGAGGGGGGATGGGAAGAAAGAGGAAGAGAGGGCTGACAGAGAAGAAAGAGAAGCAGAGAGGGAGGAAAGAGAGGGAGATAGGGATAGAGCGGAAAGATGCAAAGAGGGAGAGAGAGGAAGAGAAGGTGAGAGGGAGAGAGGAAAGAAATGGAGAGAGAAAGGAAAGAGGAAGAGAGAATGATAAGGAAAGAAAGCGAGCATGACCTGTGGTGTCTGTCTCAGCCCAAAATGCCACCTAGCCTGTCACATATTTCTACAATATTAATTACACAAGAACAGGAGCTGAATAATTAAATATCCCCATTTAACTGTCTTGAATTATTTAAAAGCAGCATGGGCTTGTGTACATAATGTGATCGATAAGTACGGAGTTTAGCTAATGAAAGAATAAAGACTTTCTCAAGGTGTCTGCCATGAATGGTGGCATGCGTGCACGTGCGCGCCCACGTGCAGGTGCGTGCCCGCCTGCACACTGTGTATGGTGCACTGGCCTTGTTTACAACTTTCATGCCACATGTTTCCTCTAAGGTCCGTGCCCTCTGTTTCCACCCTGCCTACACAGAGTCAAAACAAATGCGACGGCCCAGCTGTGCACCTCCTGCGTGCTGGGATGCCACCTGAGTTTGAAAAGCACCCAAACTGAACCCTTTGCAGGTGAGTAAGAGCCCTAATGTAAGGCGTTACTGTTTTTTGCTGTTTTAACTGCAAATCTCTGACGTGCTGAAGCGTGCACGCTTTGTACTGGACTAAATAACTGGCCCACTGTGTCTAAAACAGAGTCTATGACAAATTAAAAATGATTTTGAACGATTATGACTGTGCTACAGACTACCCCTAATGTTTATCACAATGGCTCCCTGTACGGGGCTTAGATCCAATCCTGTTCCGGTCCTTTGGTCTTGTCTCTCTCTGGGCTGAACAGCAGGAAATTTGCTCAACTTTCAGTTCACTCTTCCCACAGTCCTTAGGCATATGGTGTGTTCTGGCTCAGAAGTCTGCTCTTCCAAATAGACTGTGCTCTGTCTCAGCAAGGACAACCTGTAAACCGTGAGCTTTCCCACATACCGCCAAGGCATGTTGGTCAACGAACACTCCAAATACTTCCTAGAAGTGTCTTCCCCAACACACACACACGCGGATGGAAACTTCAACAGGAATGTAAATGTGGAATGTGCTGAACTGTCGTGAAATTAATCACCCATCTTCTTCCCCAGGGACACAAAGGGAAAAGCAAAGTTAAAAGACTTAATTTAAAAATAAATCAAATAATAAAACAACTGAGCTCCTATATCTATGGAGAGGCAAGCAAACGGGAAACTAGATTTACGGATTTACGCCTGCTGAACATTTTGGAAAAAGGGCCCGTGGAAAGCGATAAATATGCATTACTGCAATAACACTGAGGGAGAAAAACTGCCCACTTCTCAGCTGAGAGAGAGACGGGACAAACAGAGAGAGGGAGAGGAGACAGCGGGAAAAAAATGCATCGGGCTAGGACTAAAAGCACACGCCCACAGTAGCCACAGTGGGCAGGTCACGCCCACAGCTGTCAGGCCACACCCATCCATGCCACACCCACTGCATCTAGGCCACACCCACCCATGATGTGCCCAGTGACCATGCCACACCCAAGCCACACCCACTGCAGCCACACTGTGCCATGTCACCCAACACTTTATGTTCAGCTGTGCAGATGGAATGCAGTGCAGCAGCAGGGCACACGTGCTTATCTGAGATCCCAGTTTGAATGAGAGCACAAGCACTGCCGACAGATCTCTCCCACCTCCACATCTACTACATGCTGCATGTGACCGTTGGCGAGTCTGTAAACAAAACAACACGTATCCAAGAGACAGACATATTAAATTACGTGCCAGACTTGTGGATTCTCTCTCTCCTGAATCTGTTCTTACACATCCACACACAAGACACAAAGTATGCCTATTTATGGCTATTCTCTCTCTCTCTCTCTCTCTCTCTCTCTCTCTCTCTCTCTCTCTCTCACACACACACACACACACACACACA
>JABJVR010004007.1:0-12005 GCA_025773905.1 Chitala chitala
GCGTGTATGTATCTGCAGAACAACTCAGGCCTTAATCAGGGCTTTTTCCTCCAAACCATGCAGTGAACCCTCCTGTGGGGGGGGGCCCCCCCCGCGGCGGGGGGGGGGGGGGGTTGGGGGGGTTTTTGGGGGGGCGGGGGGGGGGGGGCGGGGCGCGCCCCGCCCCGGGTGTCTTAAACTACTGAGGCCATGTTTGTGGTAGTTATTTTTATACAGTGTTATGCCACATAAATGCAGTAATAATGTGTCCAGACACCCACTGCTGTAAAATATAAGCAGCGCTGATACCCATAAGGGCTCTGCAGTTTTTGAGGGTTAAAGGAAGTTAATCCTGTTTTGGATGACTGAGTGATTTATTGCCACACTTCACACAGGACATGTTTGTTTTTTGTTCCATCCTTTTTAATAAATCTAATTGCCAGGCTAGAATTGTAATTTTTTCCCCCCCTTCTACTGATGGTGACACGTTGACGTGTGGCTGTAATTGTCTAGCATGCATATAAAGTTTAGGAAAATGGGAAGGGACCGCGGCTGGATGTTTTCCAGCGAAATTACCTCATTTACTGTATTGACATTATTGACCCTTCAGAGGGAGAAAAAGGATTCTTCTGACCTCAGCTAGTGCACGGGCGAGATGATCAATACTGCCGAGTCAGAGTTCACTTTGACTCCCACTAAGGTTGATTGCTGGATGAACTCTATTAAAAGTTTCCAAAGGAGAAAAGTCAAACATTATTTAGCTCAGATGCCTTGTTTTGGAAACTGCAGGCTGAGGGGGGAGGGAAAAAAAGGCAGTGAAGGGTTACTGAGTGACAACGCTGCCCCGATCAATCAAAGCAAATTTAGTGACATCAAATAGGATCCTCTACATGGCGCCTATTCCCTTTGGGCTGTGTCCAACTTTGGTAACGTTAACTTCCTAATGCATAGGAAAGAGGAGCAAAGTAACAGTGAACTGGGGAGTCTGGGTATAAGGATGCAGGTTCGGATTTAATACCCATTGTGGTGTATGTTTATCCTCTGACATATTCCCTGAGGATTCAGAGCCTTTTCCCCACGTCAACCTAATTATCAATTTAAAAATCTTTAACACACCCATCTGCAGGATTTACTGACAAACAGGCAAAAAATAAGCATATTTAACAAAGTAAAAGCGTGTGGCTTATGTCTTGTGGCACATTTGTACACACTGAAGCATGGGTGGATGAGGCTGTGAGTGGTGTTACGCACCACCCTTCTGTGTGTCTGTGTCAGTGCGATTCCTCCATATGTTCTTACCAACGGCACCACTTTTTCATCTGTGTGTAGGGGATAATATGGCAGCTCTATTACTATATTAATGCAAGCACTACCCTCGTGTGTGTGTGTGTGTATATGTGTGTGTGCATGTGTGTGTGCGCACTTCAAAAGAAGACCAAGAAAATTCTTTATCACTCACTGCATAATTAACTTAATGGTCTCTAAACCATATGAAACTAGTAACAAGAAGAGAATATAGATCTTGCTTTCATAAAATCAAAATGCTGAACTTCTTTGTCACTGTATCCCCACGACTTTATTGAAACTCTGCCCTATAAAATGCGTTAGTCTGAGCAAGGGAAAAAAATTGATGAGGTCCGTTTTAACGAGCTCTGCTGTTTGTTGTTCCCCTGCGCCTTTGCTGTTATTTAAATGGATTTCTGTCAGGCGAGGTTTCACACAGGGCGCTATACAGTCATGTGCAGGAAAACGCACGTAACAAAACTGAAGTGTTGTTTTGTTTAATCAGAAAAACGGCCATCCTCTCACACTCAGTAATAAACATCGCCGGCCTGGGCAGAGACACCCTCGCGTGGCGAGCGGTACCTCCAGACAGCGTCTCTCTTCCTCAGTTCTCAGGTCATGTTCTACCAGTTTTCCCAGTGTAGCCTTGCAACACTAATGGTGCTCCCTGCTGCTGGTGGCCGTTCAAGATACAAGTCAGCAGAACAAATCTGAATGTGTTTTTCTCCCCCTCCCACGTAGAACCTGATAAGTTGGGGTCAGCAGGTTAAGTTAGTTTTCTAATGAATGCTCTCCCTGACCTTCAGTTGCAGCACCCTTTTTATTCTTTGTAGTTTACCTGCTTTGATGGGGACTGCAGAAGAGGTTGATTGAGAGGCTGACAGGTGGTGTTTATAATGTGATAAATGAATGTAATGACAGGAGATGAAGGTATGAGTACGGACAGGGTGAAGGAAACGTCCGTCCTTCCTACATGTCAGTATCCTGTGTAACCCAAGTTCTTATTTTCTCTTTGTGTGTTTGAGCCTCCCCCCCCCCCCCTGATCCCAGTCTCCTGCGATTCAGTCTGATGGGACATCTGTACGTGGATAAGGGATAAGGAGACGTAATCGGGCGTTACAAATCAACTTGCCGCAAATGCACGGAGGAGTCCTGGCAATTCGGGTTTTCTCATATCCAGCCGTCTCCTGAAGAGAAGAAACACATTGATCTAAAGCGCTAATGGCTCTGCAATTGTCGGCTCCTCCGGAAAGTCATAAAGATGAAAAATGGCCGACGGCTGAAATGGGCCGCTTCTCGCGTCGGAGCCGGGCGCATCAGGCGGCCGAGCACGAGGCGCAGAGTGACACAAGGGTGCAGAGAACCCGCGGTTCCACGCCTCCTTCCCGCACCCTGTCAGAGGAGGTTAACTTGACGTTTTGATGTTTGATATTCCCTCGTCCCCCGCAATCACGTTTCGGCATGAGTAAATGAATAAACTCTCCTGTTGAAGGGAAGTGTACCACATAGGACTGGAGTGAGTTTCTTGTGCAGGTGGGGGTGGGGGGGCTGGACAACACAAAATGAGCGTTAAGCAGGATTTTTGTCTACACGTCTATTTCTCAGAGAGGTCACCACTTTGTCACCTTGGTGTTGGACTGCCATCATCTATGAAATATCACCATCATGACTCCTGTGTGCTGCATCCTCTGTAGTGGGGAGGTGAGGTACACCTAAAACACCGATACTTTCTTTTCTTGAAAGAAAATTATTTTTAAACCTTTAGTAAATGTCCACTGTTGCAAACAGCTGGTGCACACGGTTTTCTCTATACCACTTTTCTGGAACATTCTTCCACAATGTTATATTTGACTTGATAATTATTTCCAGTTGGTGGAATCCAACTAATTAATTAAATGAGTGTACAATTATGCCCTTATGTTCCACTACGCTCCGAAAAACAACTGTTGAGCTTTCAAGGCACGTTTCTAGAAAATTCTAGAAAATGACAGTTGGCCATTCTTTTACATGAAGGAGTTGGCAGCATTTGTGCTTCACATTTTAGTAACATGATGTATAACATTTTCAAAGCTTTGTGGGGGGGTATACCAGTATCTTAAATTCATGGCCTTGCTTAAGTTTTGCTTAGATATAATACTGGCTATATGTGTAATCTGAAGAAGTACAAACACTTCCTACTTCAACACAGCTCCGTTTGTTTGGTGTGTAGAGCAGTCATGGTCAGGATATGTGTTTTACAAAATGGTTATTTTACTAACCATCCCCATTTCTCAGACTGAAGGAAGAGCCACGCTCAGGAAGTCCTCCATATTTCAGCTGGTTATTGACTTCCACTATAGGTATTTCTCCAGGGTGTTATAAGACATATAGTTTCGGTCTGAAGGTAAACGGATACTATTTGGCTGGTTAATTATTTTCAACAGGTTTTGATTTGGATGATAGTTGATGGGAGTCTGTAGACCTCTTGAGCCCCTGGAGTTTTCTGGAGTTGGTGAAACAACAGCTTTGTTGCCTTAAGTTGTAAATCCTGTGCAAAAGTTACTGGCTAATGATTTGGTTGGCTTGAATATTGTGACTTTTCACTGTTTTTTCCTCCTCCTCTCCTCCCCCCCTTTAAGAAATGATACCTTTGCTGTGTAAAGACTTATAGACCAACAAGGCCAGAGGTAACACACAAAATCACATTAAGGGAAAAGCAGAACCAGCAGACAGCATGAGTAATACAGTGTAAATGCACAGATGTAAAATCCCAGCCACTGATTCAAGTTAGGGTAGCAGGAGGCCCGGAGCTACGTGACGTAGAACAGGGGAGAAGTGGTGCATCCTGGGAGAGGCACCTAGTGCATGATGATGCTTGCATCACACAATACAGGATGTTTTAATTTTGATCTTTGTGTTATTAATGTTTAAATTACATTGACTTGCCAAAAAAAGTCACGTTGTGCCCCTGGAGGTGCTGTTATTGGCTGCTGTTGCTTAACTAGTCTGGTCTTCATTTTCTTGCTGCATAACGTTGCTGACCTTGCAACGTTATGCAGCAAGAAAATGAAGTCAGATGAGTATCTAAATATACTGATGGCCAGGTTCTCCCATCAGGGGATTTTTTGTTTCCCTGACGATACGGGCACATTCCAGGACAATGATGCCAAGATTCATCAGGCTAAAATTGTGAAATAAGGGTACAAGGAGCACGAGGAATTACTTACACACATGGACTGGCCACCATACAGTCCAGACCTTAACCTCCTTGGAAGTGTTTAGGATGTGCTGGAGAGGACTTTAGAGAGGGGTTCGACTCTCTAATCATCACTACAAGATTTTGGTGAAAAATTCATGCAAACAAGGATGAAAATAAACACTGAGACATTGAATATAAGCTTGTCAAAACAATGCCATTAATTTTTCAAGGAGGTTAAGGGTTTTTTTTTGTTTTTTTCTTTTTGGTCAGGCAGTGCACAAAGGGACAACTTTGCTTTGTATGTTCAGCTTTGCTTATAATGTGTGGCCATAAGTTTTAAATCTCTAATTACCCAAACTTTTCCTACGCAAAAACAGTTGT
The DNA here is from genome assembly GCA_025773905.1 of Chitala chitala. Lineage (NCBI taxonomy): Eukaryota > Metazoa > Chordata > Actinopteri > Osteoglossiformes > Notopteridae > Chitala > Chitala chitala. The sequence continues at coordinate 4,823 of JABJVR010004007.1, forward strand.
GGTGAAGACAAAGCAGTTTAAAAAAAAAAAAAGACAGCCATGCCCAGGACCCGATGTGACCTTGTCTCAGTGAAGCCAGGCCTGCATGCAAGTGCACATGTTGGCTCAAAGTCACATGCATGACAGTGAAGTGGAGATTGTCCATTGAATTGATCTGCAAGGCACATATTAAGGTCTGGACAGTAATCGATCTTTAATTTAAGTCCAGGGCACTATTCAATGCCTCAAGTGTTGCCGTCTGCTAACGTGTAACATGGTAACTGTTGCCTAGCAAAAGGTATCCAGAACGGAGCACAAAGGCTAGTTTTATAGGCAGCAGTTCACGCTTGACAAGGACACTGCTGTGTTCTCCAGAATCACCTGGGACATCACTCATACGTTGTTGTTGCATCTCAGATTCTGAAGGTGGAGCAATTGTAATTAAAAATAATTATTTTTATCTTGTATTGATGTTTCTGGGGTTTCATCTGTACGATTCTGCAAGCCAAGCTGAATAAAATCAGATAAATAGTTAAACATCCAGTCCATTAGATGGAAGGCATTGCAGAGTCACTGAAACCTTATTACAGCAGAGTCAAATACAGAGTTGGGGTACGTGGAAATAAGCATCATGTTCGTTGTATTTAATATTACTTTATTTTAATGTGGTGTGAATGCGCCAAGGTCATGTTACAGGGTCCGTTTGGTGCCAGAGCTGTTTGAAGCTGTAGTGAGAAAACCATCTCTGTGTCTCTCACACACACACACACACACACACACACACACACACACACACACACACACACACAAAAATAAATAAAAATCTATGACATCTTTGCTTTTTTCTGTCACTAACAATAGATGTTTGGCTTTCCTTTGCTAATTTATTGCATCTCAAGATATTGTGTTCAGAACTGTCTAGGGAACAGCTAATTTTTATAATACATGAAACAACCACTGGATTTAAGTGTTACTGAAATCCTAATGAATTCCGTATATATATAATTCCTATTTCAGATAATGCAGTTTTGCAGTATAAACACAAATCTGAGAGTTTCCATAATCCTGCCGTGTTTGTGAACACAAAGCAGAGGATCCTGTCACCGTCCCAGTATTTTAGTCACAGATGCTCAAAGTGACTCTCTTGACCTCATTGAGAACCGTTTTAGACCGTGTCTGTGTCACAGCATCAAGGTGCATGATGCTGACCTCTGGTGACCTCAGAAACATGGGAAGGCTTGAAAGACATTGCCATTGTGTGATAGGCCGTGATGGAACGAGTGTGTTTTAGGGAGAGACAAAAGACCTAGCACGTCCTGTTTGCAGAGGGATTTCCTGTGACTGATGTTTTTGGACCTCATCCAGCTCACAAAGTGTATCTTGTGTACAAAGGTTTGGAGGGACTTGGTTTAGCTGACATGACACAGCCTTTTTTCTTTTAATATAACAATGTGGAAGGGGTAAATTGTGTTGATTTTTCAGCGATTATGAAGGAGTATTACGCTGTACTTCTGGTACAATCATACATTACTGCCTCAGTTGCACATAAATGGATGTGTTCGTAGAGGCAAATTAGTTTTTCGTGCTGCAGAAACACATTTTTAATGAGTGTTTCACTGCCCCTCAGAGGTAATACTGCTATATGAATGAATTGTCACGTGACGTATAAACCCATATGCTTGGTTAGAGGTTGGTGAGCAGACAGTTGTGCGTCTATGAGCTGTGATTGTGCTACGCAGTGTTAGACATCACAACATTCAGAAGAATATCTCTGCTTCTTGCCCTCTTTTATCCTTCCCTATTATCCTGCCATCTTCACACAGAACAAAAGCGCTTAACGAACACTCCGATGCTGCTTTTTTTGTTCTTTTTGTTAATTCTTTTAAATACCCTAAATTACCCTACCTTGGCCCAGATTTGTGTTTGAATAACAAAGGATGCATCAATGGAATTAATTGTAAGAAATGTCCTCTCTGTCTTTTGCACAAACTTCAACTCCTATTGAAAACATCTAACAAGGTGGCAAAAGAAAAATGTTCGCTTTATGCCAGAAGACAGCTTTCTTTTTTTGTAAAAGCCTACTTCCACTTGCTGATATGAGTCCGGTCAGGTGTTGAAGATGTTGAACACTCACATTAACAGAGAAGTGCATCCTAGGAGTGGCACCAACTCAGCATGTCAGTCCACTCTGAGGAAATCTGATGGCCTCAGTAAGACTGTTGATTCAGCCGTGGACAAACAGCCTCACTGTCTTGTGAGCAATTTGAGAAGGTTCATAGCTGGGGATAAACACAAATGTGGGCCTCGCACACACCTGGAGTGGAGCACCTGAGGAGATCTGGCGTTTGATATGGCATCCTTCTGAAGTCCACTTGGAGACCAGCTTTGGCTTTGTGGCTGTATGCACCAACATCTCGCACAGCAGAGCTGGTGGTTTTAGGGGCATTTTGACACATGGGCAACACAGAACCTTCTGAAAGTTCTACTCAAGTTTGCACCCTAAATATGAAATGGTGCTTTTTCCAGAATTTTTTACTAATGCAACAAGTGTTGTTAGGAAGGAATAAAAAAGTCCAAATTGCACACCTGTCACCTTAAACTGAAAACTACGTGTCCTGAGTATCTAATGCTAACAGCATTGCAGGAATCACTTATGAAATGCAGAAATGGAAACACATCACTTCTGAATGTATTAAAAGCTTGAGGAAGAAATTTCAACAACAAAGTTGTTCCCATGGTGTGTGTTGCCTGTTCAAACCACTAATACTTGATTTTATTGTAACAGGCTGTCAAAAACAGGGTTTTCCTTCAGTTAAACGAACCATTCATTGCAGGTTTTTTTTTGTGGAGCGTTTAGGAAAATCCTTCTCCCTTTCAACTGTGCTGTAAACACTGCAATCGTGTGGTTCGTGTGGAATGGCACTTTTTCAAACATTCTATTCTGGAAGACAGCCGGCTGTCATGGAAATCTCAAACCTCCAGCTTCAGACTTGAGACATTTTTCATAAACCGTTTTCATCACAGCACTGTGATATTGCTTTCTTGACTTTGAGTCTATCCCCGAGATTCGTAAAGACAGACATTTTAGCAGGAACCTCATTTAGCTTTCTTTCAAATATATAATTTTGTATATAATATCAAGGCAGTACGGTTGTGTGGTGGTTAGCACTGTCACCGCGCACCTCCAGGCCTGGGGTTTGATTGCTGCCTTGGGTCTGTGTGCGTGGAGTTTGCATGTTCTCCTTGTGCTGGGTGGGTTTTCTCCAGGTTCTCCAGTTTTCTCCCACAGTCCATAGAGTCACGTGGGTTAAGTTGATTGGTGTCCCCAAATTGCCTGTAGTGTGTGCTTGGGGGTGTGTGTGTGTGCGCTGTTGTGGGTTGGCACCCCACCCTAGGTGCCCCCTGCCCTGTGTCTCCTGATACGGGCTCCAGGCTTCCTGCGATCCTTCATAGGATAAGCAGTATGGAAAATGAATGAGTGAATATAATCGCAAATCTCTGAGCATAATATAATCATCATAGACTGTCTGATGCTTAGTTAAGATGCAGCATTTATAAGGGGAACTCCAGCGGTATGTTGTTTGTAAGCGCAGGATTCCACGCTTGTTTTTATTACAGTCAGCAAACTCCGGCATGTGATGCATTCCTACATTCATTTTTTCCAAATTTACCAACAGTTTGACAAAAATCACTAGGCTGCCTTCTTCTGTTTATCAACTCAATCCATCTGCAAGGACGGTTATTGACTATAATGCATGCACAAGTGCGTTGCGTGTAAATGCTCAATTCCTGTAAATGCTTCCAAGTGTGTGTCGCCAAGGGCGACCGGAGCTGTTTTGGTGACCTCAGCAGACAAGGGAAAAAATAGATCAGGAGTATCTTGTTGTCATATTAAACAAATCAGTTATAACTTGCGCTGTTTACAGAATCCAGACACGTATTGATGTTGCTGTGTGCCGGAGGGTGGGCCCATACATTTTTCTTTCAAGAAAAGAAAGGCAAAAATTGATAGTTTTCCACCTTACTGACATTGTGCTGCAAAATCAATCTGTTAATGACGGTCAACTTGTGTGAGCCGTTCCAGGCCTAAAGCATGTTTATTTGTAACATGAACATTAGGGTGCAATGTGGAAGCGTGCACAGTAATCTGTGACCTGTGTTAAGCTGTGGGAAAAGGATAAATGATAAATGTTTGCGAAGCTAAGTGAAAAAGTGCGCATGTAACAGATGCGAAAGTGTTGCTGTGAGAAACCCGCAGTAATCAGGACAAGAGTGAGATTAGTCTCCAAAGTGAGGGACTTGGGTCTTTAGCTAAGCAGACTAGTCGTCTTACCTGGTAACTGTGAGGGCTACGAGGTCACAAGCTTGAGTCCTGGTTGCCCCTGTTACTGTAGTAAAGTATACGAATGCAGTTTTGTTGTATATACATTATGCTGTTTTGAACTCAAGCAAGTGTATTTCTGTGGAAAAGAAGTCAGAGTCTTCATTGTTTTAAAAACAAATATTGTGTAAGGGCTTGTTCTTCCTGATTGTTAACATTCATCGCTATGTGCGTATACTTTAATGAGCTGTCTACAAATACACACAGAGTCATTAGAGAAATCAATATATGGAAGTTGAAATATGAAAACGTTCAGTTAGCCAAACAAATACTGGGGATGGTGTCTGTTTCGGGTCGAGTTGAGATTCTGATATCTTCACCCCCTGCTCGATTTTGTAAGGTCATACACCATCAGCAGTGAGACCTGTTAACAGAAAACGCAGACTGTCCACTGTCCCTCTGCCTTCCTTCTTTGTACCATAGTCCACTCACCTTGCCTGCTTGCTACAGGTGACAGAGCAGGACACAGTGATGACACAGGTGTCACTACAGCGTTTGGTTCTTCCATGCAATGGGTATGAGGCAGATGCTAGCTCAGATGTAATCTTCACTAATACATCCTGGTCAGCGAAAGCCCACGTCCTGTCTAGGTTCCCCAGGATGAATCCTATTGCATTCTTCCTCTTCAGAACTTGCCTCCACTGGTTATAGATGTGACCGGCAGAACTCGAACCATGCACTTAACAGTGAGCGCTGTTGGACAGGGGGGAATAATGAAGCCAATTACCCACGGTCTGGGCACGGGGGGAGCTCTCCAGCTGCGTTAGAAGGGGTGCAGGGGGGCCTTCAGCCCAGATTTAGGTAAGTACACCCAGAACGGTGCGGCCTGAACAAGGTCTTCACTGACTGCGCCGCTCTGGGGATCTGAGAAGTATACGGAAGTAGGTGGGCTTCTGGTGCCATTACATGGCTGTTCACCATAATTAAACACCCCGAGATTTCTGTGACATGCTAATATTGCCTGTCAGAAAAAAAAAGTCTGTTGAATGGTGTTTCTTACGACACAATTGGATTTCTGACACCAAGAAGCAATTAGATAATCAGGTAAAGGGCACAGCATGAATTTCAAATGACAGTTCATGCCTTTGTGAATAATTTATTCCGTGCAGTAATATCTTGCATCATGAAAAATACAGTTCATGACTTAAAATGTTTTATACATTATGCGGCCTATACAGATATTGTACTGGCAGAAATCCTTATGTGTCTCGCCTTGTGGGTTTATTGCAACAGATGTAAAGCAGAAAAGAGTAGCTGTGAAGCCTTCTCTACGCCATCCTCTCTGGCCAGCAGTACTACTGTAGCGTGACCTGATGACAGTAATGATCTACTGTGATGAACACTCGAGATAATGTACATTCAGAATTACATGCTCATATTTTCATAGATTTTTTTCTAGTTACTGAAACCGATTAGAAAAACTTGTGGATGGTGTGCGGTATAGCTTCGGATCAGCTAACAGTTTCAGCTTCAGAAACGGTTTAAGTTTATGATATTAATATTCTATTATACTAACCTGTTGGATTGCAGTTTTTTTTTCTTTCCAGCTGATGAAAGGTGGACTTGTGCAGGAAAGCCTGGTGCTTGTTTTAGCCTCACTTTCTCACACAGCCAGTGGTTTTCTCTGGTAAATGCAGCGTAAGTTTGCAGCTTTACCTAAGTATATAGACATAGCAGAAAGTTTTTACTCGATACACTTAACCAAATACAAAATGTAAAAATTACTTCAAACTTAATTTGAATTTTAATAAAGTTAAATAATTCCGGAAGGACTCTCTTGACTGATGTAGGGGAAAACTTTCAAAATTTTATCACCCGTGCTTCGTATGTAAATTAAAGGATGGATTTATCCTACACTTTAACTGGAGCTTTTTCAAACATGTAAATCAGTATCTGAACTGCATCTGTTTAAATATGCTAATGATCGTGGTGCCTAGCATTCCACTCTCCATATCGTGTATCAACTTTTCCCTCAAAGAAAACACATGTGACCCTGTCATAAAAAAAGAACAGATTTTTTGTGCTGAGAAATAACTGATTAAAATCGCCTTTTTGTTTCCTAAAGGCTACCTGTGAAAAGCAGACCAAGACAAAAGGGAAGGTGTCGCAGCTAACAGCTCGGTACAGAGATGTTTCGCTTCACTTGAATTCACTGTCTTGAGGTGAACCAGAATATTTGAGAAAAATATGTGTGTGTGTGTGTGTGTGTGTGTGGCATTTTAATAAGTAGTATTGTGTCTCAGGGCTCAGCACTTTCAAAAGGCTCATGTGAGACACCTGAACACCAAGAAGTGTTTTGTTTGTAATTCTCTCACTGACATTTATATAACATTATGAACCCAGTGCATCACAAATATTGTTTATCCAAAGTATCTTTCTTACAAACAGACCAAACAGACATTTTATTTTAACTTCAGTGATCACCACTAAGACCTATTGAGTCTTTATCCACCAGCCCCTCCGGACTCTTTTTCCAGGTTTTTCCTGTTTTTCCTTGGAAAGCGGCTTTCCTTTTCACGGTTTGAGGTATAGAGCATGCTACGCCCGTAATCACTGGATTCAGTTTCATAGTCAAAAAAACTTTTTTTACTGTTCACCTACATATGCTGTTTAATTTTCAGTGTATTAAATCACCATTAGGATTTTCTGTTCGACATTCTATATAGGCATCATCTACCTGTTTAAACTGTTTTCCGGACATATGGCCAATGAAAAGAGTGGTAGTGGTGGGGGGGGGGGGGAACATAAAACATAAAATAGGCAATTAAAATTTTTGGCTCAATTTTTAAGGAATAAAAAACCAAAAATAAAAACCAACAATAC
>JABJVR010004008.1:0-15226 GCA_025773905.1 Chitala chitala
CCCCTCTCTCTCTATTGCCCCCTCTCTCTCTTTCTTTCTGTCTTGCCCTCTCTCTCTCCATTGCCCTCTCTCTCTGCATTGCCCCCCCCCCTCGCTCTCTCTCTCTCTCACACACACACACACACACAGACACACACCATACAGCTTAGAATCATTGACAAGTTTCATTTATGCAATACATTTTCCTTTTGGCATGAAAAAGATGTAAATGATTCTGACTGCAACATATTGATCGGCGTTAGACAATATTTTTGTACACACTCTAATGCAAGTAAAATAATATTAAAACTATTGAAATAAGCTTAATCGACTGCCTCCTTGTTGCTTATTACTGGAGCTGAAACTACAGGGATTAAACTGTTGTTTAGCTTCACCCACTGCAGCAATAAAGCTCTCTCTCACAGTAAATCTGCACACAAATACATTTACCAATAGACTCAAAAATTGTGGAGAGGAGAAGCAGGGCTATAAATTGACAAGTAAACAGCCCTCTTAAAAGTGCAATGTGCCACTATGTCAATCTGCAAAGGGTGACAAGACACGCCTGTGGTTCCTCATAACGAAGGAAAGCAATAATTGAAAATAAAAAGAGCACTGATTCATTCTCAAACACCTTAGCCTCGGTAAGGGCTAAGGGAGGCCTGGCTTCCATCCCAAGCCGCATTGGGTGTAAGGCAGGGTACACGTATACACTAGGGGCTATTTATACCTCCAAATACTCCATCTCTTTAGACTGTGGGAGGAAACCAGAACAAACATATAAATGCACAGAGAAAATGAGCAAACTCAACGCACACGATGCCAAGAGGCAGAACTGAGCTCACGGTGTTGGGGGTGTACAGTAGAAGGCCCTCCCACATCACCCTTAAACTGAAGAGTCTCCATTAATTTTTTTTTAACCATGTTTCTTTCCTGTTTATCAGCTTCTCAGAAAAAATGGCATAATTCTAGTTTGCGCCTTTTAAAATATAACTGAGGAATGCACACTGAAGCCTTTAGGCTATTACAAGTTAGTGGTCCATTCATTTTTCAACTGTCTTACCCTGAACTGGTTTGTGGGGGGCCTGGAGCTCATCGAGGCAACACAGAACACCTGCACGGACATTAAGGCAAATTCAGACAGATCAAATCTCCTGTGTTTCACGTGTTTGGACCACGGGAGCAAACTACAGCAATTGGAGGAAACGTGCATGCATGGGAGGAGAGTGTGACCATTTCTCTCTGTCTGTCTGTGTTTCACAGATACATACACACACACACACACACACACACACACACACACACACACACACAAACATGCAGCTGAAAATTTGAACCTGCAACCTGAGGGGATAGCAGGTTAGAATTCTGCCCCTTCTTTTGTCCACTTAATTTTCAAATTCCGCCCCTTCTTTTATCTAATTTTATTTTAATTTAAGAAATATTGTCATGGCTTGACTGTAACTTTACCAAAATTTCTCACCTTTGTCTTTTGTTGATGCATAAATCCAAAGTGATTCTGGGCAAAAGAAAGTGCTGATTTATAGGTGAATGAATGATTTTTCCATTTAAATGTTAATGCAAATGTATAAGCGAAGACTGAGCTGGACAACAGTGCAGCAGTACTAATGGATACAGAAAGATGAAATTTGTTGCTGTGTTTACCGAATAATTCAAAGACTGGATCTGTTATTGTACCTTGGAAAGAGGCTGATTTTAAAGTTATGTAAATTTCCATAAATAAGGCTGTTTCCTAAGCAAATAAATAATAATAAATAAGTTTGATTCTACTGGGCCTACTTGAACAAAACAGAAGAATAAACTAACTTCATTAACACAGGCATGTAAACAGTTTAATTAGACCCACTATTACACTAGGGAGTTGCAGAAAAGCATAAACGACCACTGACTCAGATAATCCTGTGTGAATCTGAAGCCAGGGAGAATGTTTTACAAGCACCCTTTAATATGATAATCTCATTTGAAGATGAAAAGAAATCACACATAAAAACTTTTTAATTTGCCTATTTTGTTTGTCTTGTGATCATGCTCTCCCCAGGTAGAAGAACATCGGCGTTCATGTTCTGAAAATCTGTAGATGCCTCACACCTGCCCGGTTTGTGGATTTGCTTGAGATTGGCTGGTGTGTTTCTGAACAACGCTTACGTGTGTAATGGTGCCACAGGTTATTCAAACCCGCTATGAGCGTAAATAATGGACATCGGAATAAATGCAGCCAAAGTTTCACGATTACGAAGTTCCACACAGAGTGTTTTGCTGTGGTCTGGTTACTTTACCCTGCAGTGGACAGCAGCCATAACTCAGTGCCATGTGTTGCCATACCAGGTCATAACCTGTATCCCATGATGTGTCAGCAACAGAAATAATGAGGACATCAACTGAAAACAAGATTATTTTTTGCTGTACTTTGCACAAATTGTGTCACTGAGCTGGTCAAATGGATAAAATCTGGATATTGTGTTTTACCATGGTTGCATCATATACCATGAAACTGTGTACCGATGAAAACCAGGGGGGAGGGGTAGACGGGGGGGGGGAGCGAGAGAAAGAAACAAACACACATGAGTGATTGCTACATCCATCTGTGACATTGGCACCAACGAGAGGACTACCATACACAAAATACCTGTCCTCTGACTACAGATTGCATTACACAGGTAATCCATTAAAAGGCCCATAGGTGCTAAAATGCAACGACAGCATCTCAGACAAGAGTGCAACACAAACACCCGAGACGGCCGTGACCTGGATTAGCTAATTCCAATCGGCCTTGTCGCTCTGCTCAGCAGAGGAGTGTTTTCATCCATCAGCATTCCAGCGTTCTACGAGGTGAGCGATACGCACAGAGCTCACGGAGAAGCCAGCATCTAGCATCTTAATAAATCCACACAGATAATAAAAATTATAATAACAGTTGCAATAATGAACTCTCCAAACTCCCCAACTCAAGATGTGGTACGCCTGTATAGATGGGTTACTTTATTTCCTTTATGTAATTGTGTTCCCCTCAATCTTGACTGCAGTTATGTGTGAATCATCTGGACCCCATAATCTCCTTGACAGAGTAAGCAGTGTGCATGTGTGTGTGTGTGTGTGTGTGTGTGTGTGTGTGTGTGTGTGTGTCGGTGTTTTTATTTATGCCCCTATGTTTACCAGGATGGCCTTCTGATACCACAGGCCAGTAATGCAAAGGGAGGTAGGGGGTCACAGCTAAGATATGGACAAAGCGAATTTACAGCAGGGAATGTCACCCCCATACTTTCAGCAAACACACACGCACAAAAAAGAGTGCATATTGCACCTCTGCTCACACAAAGCAACAGAGGAAGCATTGAGGATTTATCTTAAAATGAAGAAAGAATGGCTGTGTTAGCCAACCCAAAGCCATTTATAAGAGGCACACTGGATTCCATTAAAGGTAAGTAGCTCAGAAATAGTTTGTGCTGTACAGGATGTATAGAAGGAGAGGTTTAGCCTGGCATGTCAACACTGAGCTGCTTGTGTTGTCTCTTCATAGCAAATCATTCATTCTAATCGTACTTTCTCCGAGTCTATATATAGCGAAGATAAATGCAGCCACTGGATGTGAGCATTTCATAAATAACGGTTTTTCGACACACTCTGACATTCTTTGCGAAAAAGCTGTTCCATTTTCAGCATTGTTCTTCACCCTGTTTTTACCGATCTTTATTCCGACCAAGGCTTTATATAGAGAAATGAATAAAAAATGCAACACGATTCCCGTTGATGATCTCAATGGATCATAACCAGATTCTAAACTTTAAATGTGTGAAATTTTGGTAGCGTGGCACTGTTACACACCTCAAAGGTTCAACCGCAGGTAGGTCCAATAATGAAAAAAAAAATGTTAGTGTGGTTAGTCTGAATGCAATAGCCTATAAAATATTACTAGAAGATGTGAAATGAAAGAATTATTAAATAATAATAAAAAAACATTAACAATTTGTACACCTCTTTCAGTACCTCAAATTCAAGACAGATGCTTCCCACTACAGCATTTATATGAAAATCATTATTACACTTTAGGGTTTTTAGAGAATACAAAGTACAAAGTAACTACAAATACATGTGGTTGTAAATGATATTCCTCCTGTACAACTGAAACATTTTGTCGTTGCCATTGAAGATTGAACCATAAAACTTGTGAATAATCTCCATTGAATCTGGGGTGCGAAGATTAATGGACAAGCCTGAAACATAAGAATGAGAAACAGGATCATAATCTAAAAAAGAGGTACTGAAGTCTTTTGTACTGTAAGTTCCAAGGTCTGGCTGCCTCAGAGAGCTTGAGAAAACCGAAATTTAACCCCTGTGAAAGAGAATTACTGCATACTTGAAATGAAACAAAAAAACTAGGATGATCAACGAATGACGGACAGACGGAAAACCACAAGGAAAAAACCTGAGGGGAGTGGAGAAGATGACACTGATATGATACATTTGGAAAAAGTCTTAAAACCAGTTTTAAGGCTTTCATTATAAAAACGACGTGATTGGGCATATATTTTAAATCCTATGAGCTACAATCAGCCTCTCTTACCGTTAGCTTTTAAGCAGAGTGTGCATTTTTGCACGATTAGCATTAGGCGGAGTGAAAAGTTCTAACGTTTCCAATGACACCTTTGTGAGCGTTCAGCTTTCTCTAAACAAAGTACAATAACTGTGGGCTTAACTGCAAACGTTACCTGTTTCTACACTATTTGTTTTTATGTTTTATAAACAAATTTGTAAATTGCTGTCTCATGTGACATTGATGCGATTTAGAAAAAATTCTCCATCACGTTTTAATTATTTCCCTATAAATTCCTCATGTAAGTGAAAACAAGTTGAATAAAATCATCCACAGGCTACTATGACACAGAAAATCTTCTTAGGAATTATATTGTCTCTAACAAGGAAACAACGCTGTACTAAAACATTGGTTAATACTCAAATTAATTTGACTAAAGCACTGTTAATCAATGTTTGCAATTTAAAATGGTAATTAAATGACGATTTTCAGGATGGAGTAATTAAGAAGCACTTGTTTTGTGCAGTAAAAGTAACCCTTGTCTTGTTAATCTTAATAAATAGTCCGTGTGGAGTCTCAGTGGGTCAGTCTATTCCCACACATAACAAGGGAATACAGGGCTTAATTGGTTAAAGACACATCCCAAAGTTGGAGTCAGATTTCATTTATCTCCTTTGACGCCTCTGTTGCATTTATTTGCATTAGTCACATCACACACTTTCACACATCTACATCACAATGTCCATGATTGCATATATAATGAAACAAGACATCAGTATCAAGGCTAATCTCCCATTACTCACAGTGTCTTCTTGTTCCATATATAATGTGCACAAGTACTAATGCATACCAAATACCAGTCAGCACTCAGTTTGGTGCCCATTAAACTGTAAAAAAATAATAATAATAATAATACAAAAACACATTGAGTCAGTAGGTTTTTTCATACAAAAAATGCAGAGAATCTAGTTTCTACTAGTGATCTCAGAATATGATTTGTTACCATGGCGCTAGTATGAAAAGAAAATGCATGATGTCTTTTGCTAGTCGTAAACTTAGGCCAGGAGTGCACCTTTTTACCCTTATCCCCTCTGTATCTCACACCCCCCCACCCCATTTCACTCAGATGGATGACTGGAGAACACACCTGACAGAATGCAGACACCATCTTGAATAAATCCAAATAATCTCTAGGCAGCTAGATATTTCCAAACAATATAGAAATATAAACGCGCACCTACAGTACCTCATGGTGGCTCTGTGAGTCAGACTGGGTGTCATTCACTTTTACATATGAAAGAAATTATTTTAAAATGAGCCATTGGCATCGAAGAAAAATGTTTTCTGGCCTGCGCCTCTGGGGTTCCTGTTATTTGATCACAGTTTCACTGTATTCTAGATTTAACAGAGGCACACAGGTATCAGCCAATATAACACTCTTTGGTCTTAACTCACAACTCATTAATTGTCATAAAGGACTAAGTCAGAGAGCTTTAAATGGGTACTCTGTCGAAAAGAAAGATGTTTGTTAAACATATAACTGCTACCAACGGCCTCTCTTTTTATCCTCATATTTAATGTATGCTCAAGAGGAGAAACATATTTATTAAATGCACAACTGCAGGGCTTCATCAGTTAAAAATAAATAACTAAAGTACATTCTTGATCTTCTAAGCAGGCATAAGTATAGGATCAAAGGAAGGAAATACGTCAGTTTTTTTTCCCAGCCATTTCTGAAATTTAACCAAACGTGATGTCTGTATTCATGAGTATGACAACATAACGCCATTTGGGTCATTAATACAGCATGTATTTGGGCACACGAATCACGTCCTTCTTCAGAAAAACAAGACGTTTACTGTCACTGATCTAACAAAATCATTGGTACCTGAAAGACATATTTCGGATCTATTAGTTTCTTTCTCCAACGGGCATAAATCAAAAGAGTTACTGCATTTTCAGTTCAATAAAACGGCACAGTGTAGAGATGCCGTGGTCGCAGGTATTTACATGCGCTTATCAACCTGTCCTTATTGGGGGGGAAAAAATCACTGAAGCATCACTCCTCGAAGACAGTCTCCATGTTTTTGTTACGCGTTTTCTCAGTAAAGTTACCTATAAAAAGGCTGGGTAGGCTCCTGACTTTATGTGTGTTATAAACGTGAAACATAGCCCAGCTGTTTACGTGCCAGAGCGCTTCCTGTCAGCAGAGCTGGCACATGCCCAGCTTGCCGTTTCACTGTGGACCAGGTTTCCCGACGCAAAAAAGCATGAGTCGCCGGCGGGTTCTGCTCAGCGAAGAGCGCTCAAGTGGGACGGTGACGTCATCTCCTCTGCCTCCGAGGCTCTGGGGCTGAGCTTTCCGACAAGGTGTCAGTTCACCACAGTCAACGGATCCCTGCCACTCATGCATGTAGCGATTTCCCCGTTTATTTTTTTAAATTTTTTTTATCATTTCACATGCAACGCTCTGTAATATATCATTAACATTGCGGAGAACATAAAAGTGGCTGCCTCGCGTTATGAATGCAAAACAGAATGAATAACTGAAAACGGACAGATGCGTAAGAAGGCTGAGGAAGCCAGAAAATGAAATGATAAAATTTCCACTTTGCTTGGCATTCCGGCAACAACAGCAAGGCCTGCACAAGCTCCCATGCATAAAGATCTCACAGTAGAGAACAGTTCGAGTTGCTCACTACCGTGTTTTAACAATGGCACCTATTCTGAAACTTGCAAGGAAGAAGGAAGCGATGTTTGATTTCCTGCACATCAGATATTCAGTTGTACACGTTACCCATCAATGTGGTTTGCTGTTATAGGATTACTAGGTTGCTGCTGGAAACCTAAGATGATACCAAGGCCCAAGACTGACAGAGGCCCTTCAAGAAATTAGAACACAGCATAACATCTCAATATAGCATAACATCGGGCACAATATCTTTTCAATATTTCAATAGATGGGCCCAAAATCTACGGCGGCAACCCTGGCTGACGTGCATAGTCTTGCTGTGTACATTACCGCACTGTCTTTGGAAACGGCTGGAATCAATGAGAGCTTCAGCTTGACATTAAGAACGTTAAAACGGGAAAAGGGAAAAAGCGGAACACCTGTGGCAGGCGGGGCTAAATGGTGCACATACACAGAGTTTTGTCTGGTTTATGTTTTCCTAAGAACACTTGAAGGATAGGATCAACCAGCTGTACAGTAACTGCCCAAAATACTTCTTTCACAGAATTATATTTGAATGCCACCCCTTCTCAAGGACAAAACAACGGCACATCACCTATGTATCAAGTGTACGTTTTAAAACACAACACTGAAATTCAAAGTACAGCCAATTTGTAATGTCAGCATACATTAAAATCATTGCTTTTGAAAAAAATCCTTACGATTATCCATTAAATCTCACAGACCTTCAGAGATTACATTTAAACCACTTAAGAAACAAAAGCAACTCAGAAACTACCACTCCAAGACCAGCGTACATTGAAAATGAAAGATGATTTATTTTTTCTCCAGCATAACGCATGAGTAATAGGAAAGAACAGGATCTGATGTGATTGGGTTTGATGTGAATTTAACTTTCATGCATGAATACAGCAGAGGTGAACAGAAAGCTGTGTGACCCACCTTATACAACAAGGTATGGATGTTTTAAACCTCTGCAGTTGCTGAATAATGCTTTAGACTTTTCAAAAACATACATTAATGGGACTGCTTAATTAGTGGTGCACTTATGATCACAATCAGCTATATATGAGAGTGCTCTGGTGAGCTGAATAAACTATTCATAACCTGCTTCAGGGACATTACAGTTCTTAGGACTGCAACCTTATCACATATTTCAACATGCTTTCACACAGGTGCGAAAGGTTCAGGGCAGCAAAGGAAATCAGCACAATGTAGGCAAGCAGTGATATTGTCATGTGTCAAGTAACATGGAGAACGAAATGAGGAACTTTTCATCAGCTGTGCAACATCTAGAATATATGAGATATACGACAAAAATGAACGTAATTAAATTAGGTGCGAAATAAATGTGTGAACATGCAAAGTGTATCACCTTTCTCATGTGATCACAGTATCTGTGAACTAATTATAAATTGGTTAGGGCGCCTTACACTCTACCCAAAGCAATAGCCATCAGTGCTCTCCAAGAAATTTGAATTTCTTCTTTTTTTTTTTTACTGGTAAAGAAAACTCGTGACTGTTGCATTTTACCAAATGACATTTCTCCTTGGCAACAAATCTGTGATAAATTTCCAAACGGCGCGGTGGAAGGGGGTGAGAGACAGAGTGGGCGGGGATGCCGTGCCGGTGGCTGAGGTGTCTCGCTGTCCGCCGCTGCTGCCATCTCGGGGGCCCGCACTCTTGCTGATTGATATTACCGCTATTTTTGCTTGAAAGCTCCTGCGCTGTCGCGTCGTGAGGGGAAATTGCATTAATGAACTCGGACACGAGCAATCAGCTCCAGCGGCCTTTTCCCATTTTCAAATAACCTGTTAAACACAAGCCTTCATGCCCTGTTATTAACTTTTTCCCTCTCTCCCATTTCTCTCTTCTTTTTTAATATATCCTTGGGAATATGAAAGCTCCTCTTGAATGATGCTGGGTCTCTAGCCAAACCAGTGGCACCTGTGTAAATATCAAATTAAAGAAAAACTTTATACACTTCACAGCCCCATCAGTTCTGTTTACCTCTTTACCAGACCTGCCTCACGTCTCTGACAGAATCCATCGCCATCGCAGGCCTTTGCTCACACATACAGCTCTAATAATTGACACAATCTGCCACAAACGCTATCAGACTCCACAACACCATTCTCCTGTACAGCAACGGCACCTTACCCCGCCCCCACCCCCACCCGCCTCGTTTTAATGAATGCGTACCATCGATTGTGAAACAGAAATGGTGGCAGATGATGACTGTGCCTGTCAGAATGTGATTTGCCAGCCTTGGAGCTCAGGGGGTTTGAATACGGAGCCCCCGGCCTGCTGCTCGAACACCTTGTGTCTTTCAGGGACACCTGGTCATATTATGTTTGCACCTGTATTGGTGTTAAAAAACATCTAGGCATGTGAATTTCCTCATATGAGCATTCTAATAAAAATATCGTGTGGAAAATATACAGTAAATATATATCAGATCAGTAGATACATTTATAGTTACAGGTTCTCAATGACTTCATGTTGCAAAATGCATTCTGCAAAGTTAGTCGTGAAGTCCGAAAAATGCATTCATTCAGTCGTTTAAGAGTCCTATGAGATTGTATATTTACAAGCATCTCTTGCTAAGGAAGCATTCACTTGATGATACTTGATGATACAGCATACTGCTGTGTCCACACATTTCATGCTAAACAATACTGTTTAAAGGGAATTCAGCATTCGGTGAGCCATCAAACTACCCTAGCAGTGATGTGGCAGAGTACTTTGGAGAGCGTCCACAGTTGTTAGTCAGAAATACAACATTTCCAACAGTGTCATGAAGATACACTGTTGAGAGAGCCCACAGCCTTCAAGGAACCATCAAACAACCTTCATTGGCACAGAGGCATGCTGTTGAGAGACCTCCCAGCCTTTAATTAATCAACATGAGGAGAGAGCCCACAGCCATAATATTATATTAGTGCTATTATAATAACACATATAACAAGAATAATAATTTAATCAATCAAGGATTTTGTTAATGGTAAACATTTTACTGCTTTTGACTTGTAGAACTCATTTATTATATTGCAAAGTTTAAAATTCTTTTTCATTTCTTAGAAAAAGGATAAACATTTATTTACAAAGAGCAAGGCTCATTTAATTAAAAAATCACCCATTTTTTAGTTGCGAAAAAACGATCAAGTATGGATTTCCTTTAAATTAGGGAAGATCGTATTGTTTTAAACTCTACATTAAGATAAATATTTGTACAGTTCAGGTATCAGAATGTCCTTGTGACCCTGTGGCTTGTCAATGGAATAATCTATCTGCTGGTACATGGACCTGCTGATCCTGAAGTGTTTTTTTTTTTTTTTTTTTTAAATATTAAAGACTTCAGTACACTGCAAGAATCTTACTTCATTAAATAAACATAAATAAATAGGCTTGACAAGCTCCACCAGTAAGTATGTGTTGAACAAATTCTTCGTTCTAAGCATGTCCTGGCCTAAATAAATAAATAAATACTTCAGCTTGTCTTGGAGGCAGAGACATCTACATGGAAGGATTTCTTTTTGGAGGTATTTAAAATGTTCATGAAGAGCTTTCTGTGAACATTTTGCATTATGTATTATTCATTACAAATATGAATTGTCTTTACAGTGTTTGAAGCACATTTATATGCAAAGCTATTTCAGGAAAATAAAGTCAAGTGAGAAGCCTTCACTCATTCCTGAAACCAATTTTATTTTGTCATTTAGCATTTTGACATTTAGCCTTCTTGAAACTTTACTATAATGCGCTGAAGAGTTCATTAATAACATTGCTGGGTTTCATAACAAAAGTAGACTATCAAATTCACAGTCTGGACGTGGATGTGTTGTGGACACAAGCACAGTAGCCTCATTTGTATTACACCCTTGCCTTTATGCAAGAGCAAATCGTCTTAAATAATTATAAACATAATTTTGTACATTTCCCCCAGATGTCTGACTGCGACGCCACAATTTGCCAAACAAACAGTTCTGCTCAGCTCCATTCTGTATTTTAAACTCCCGTTAATTGTGCACCCTGGACCAGGGAAAAGCTTCGATATCTCGGTGTCAAAAATAAAGTGTAGCTATTTCTGATCCGACAGCATGTGGGAGTGTGTTTAATTGCAATTTCAGAATGATGAATTGTTTTTTTTTCTTTGAACTGAAGCAGAGATCATGTTTACATTATACAGTGTTGAGTCATCTTCCCTAATGAAACCAGTATTCATGCTACCCAAAACATAAAGACGTTCCTCAATTCAGAAAAGAATAAAAAAAATTAAATCTTATTATCTGTCTCTGTCATTCTCTGTTTATTTATTACACTGTACTGGAAAAAGAAAAAGAAAAAAAAAAAAAAGGAAATGTGACAGGTGGACCAGCATTAACCCCACCTTTTGGGGCTCCACGTCTCAAAAATTATTTGAACGTGTACGCGTGACCGACTGCCACAGTAAATCGTGGGGCAGCTGAGGACAACCCGCCCTCGGATCACACTGAGAGCTGGAACAGCAGAAGACCAGCTGGGAACGCGCACCGCACGCACACGATGAGCGACGGTCCCCAGCCCTGGAACGGGCCACCACGCGTCACGTGGTGCATTTCCCGTCACCGTCTGGCAGCCAGGCCTGTCCTGCAACACGTACCGAAGTGTCCAGAAGGCAGCACATCCTTTTAGGGTCCTACTTCAATGACAGCTCGTATTACGCATTTTGTGATCCATAACTTCTACTGCGTGGGTGTAATCGCACGCTTTCTTTCTCCCGTACCTCTTCTCTACCACCTACACTTTATGCCCGTTCACTGGAAATTTTGAGTATAACGTGAACAATGTACGATACGTGACACTGGAAACGACAGCATGCTAAAAGCCCTCCTAACAAAAACATGTACGACTTATTGAAGCCCTCTTTATGCCTTCGTCATACTTGTCACAGAGTTCTGATTTCTCATTTAGCGTTTTTTTTTTTTTTTTTTGCAATGCCACTTGAAAGATTTTCTTTTCTGGAATGTTACCTGCCGACGTCCCTTGGAATAAAAAAAGCCCGTTGCACTCCTTACCAATTGATTAATTAAAACAAACAGTCGTATTAATCGTGCTAAAATTGCATAGTATTGTGCTGTCGGTTACCGAATAAGTGTTTTCCTCGGCAAACCCAAAGTGGATGGGTGACAAATCAATGCATACGATTACCATTAGCATCATTACATTTGTGACAGGGAGGCATCTCCCGCTGCACATCTGATTTCATTCCCTTTACAATATATTTGCGCGTGACTTCAAGTCGTTGGGAGTCAGAGCACATATACTGTTAAGCACATCGGTCTGCTTGCTGTATTGGTCTGATCTTCACTCTCAGTTGGTGAGCATTAAGTTTTGGTTATCTTGAATTTATGTTATTTATTTATTTATCTCCCATTTCCCCTCGCGTGCCATCGGTCTTCTACATTTACTCTACACACAGACTACACTTATGTGCAAACCTCTCGCTTTATTATATATGAGGAGAAAGGGTTCCGCGAACGAGAAGACAAACGCATTGCTACGTTTTTTAAATTAAATGTTATATGATGAACATGGGAATGTTTTACAGATACAAGACATAACAAACTTAGAAACGCAGGCAATGCATGACCATTACAGCGACGTGCACGGGCATCTGATTTTGTGAAAAAACACGAACGCGCACTTTCTGTGCCTGCTTTAATATTGCATATTTCCTGTAAGAGGGCGCATTGTCGTCACTTGAGTGTATTTAAGTCAATTACAAAATTGAATAACTTTAGTTAGCGAAATGTTCTGACACAGATCCTGAACAGTAAAAGCCTTCTCTCCGATGTTCCCTTTGAACCGCTAGAAAACGTTTGGTCAACGTTTCGCGAAACATAAACCAACATATTTAAGGTTGAATTCGTGTGGCTTTTTGCTAACGGTTCCCAATTATTTGCTTGCAATGGATTAAACGGTAACAGCGTGTAGACGGGTAGGATATCCCAATATAACACGATTCACGCTTAAAAAAAACCCTTTTAATGACAACAAACATTGTGGAAATAAAGGCTGATCGTTTATATGTGAAAATGGGAAATAAAACAGTTAAGCGGGACTCACTGGTTATCCTCGAAGATGTCAGCAGTATGAAATCGCAATGAGAAATCCACGACCGCCGCATCAACAACCTTCCTGGGCAGCGACGACAGAAACCCATCCGTGATTTTCAAACTAGGCAGGATCCGATTAAGTAGCATGTTAATATTCGAATTTTAATCGGTATCCAACATAAGATTTTTTTAAAGCATGTGTACAAGAAAATATTTCCTTTCTGGGAAAGCGATGGACTCGCTCATTTAAGTAATTTATCTAAAAGAAATTTCAAAACGCAAAACAAACCATTAAACTGTGTCCAGTACCCCCTTTAAAATGCCATTCCGGGCTATGGAGGACGCCTGGTTATACCGTTTTGTTTTTAAAGAAAACAAACAAGCAAACAGAAATTCATCTAGAATATAGATATTAATATCTTATTCTTCTTATAGCAACATTTCTACTGGACTGAGAGTTAAATAAATAAATAAATAAATAAATAAATAAACTAGCCGGAAAGGTGCCTCATACGTTTCTTCAGTAAGGTTGCAGGTTATTTATATCTCGACTGTGTTTCAAACGGACCAGTTCAACAACTCGCCCTCACAATATCGAGAATAACCTTTATATCCATCCCACAATGTTGCATTCATTCACTTCGCGTTGCTTTAAGATAAAACTTCTTCAACCCTTCCTTCGCAGTACACCTAAACCAAGGCATATCTGATTAGATTTCCAATCACAGCCCAGTGCGGGTTTCCAGATTTCTATGAAAAACTTTTCCTTTTTGATTATTACGTACCAGACGTAAAAAAAACTGTGCACACGCGTCTTTCATGTCGAGATGCTTTGATTGTCGAATAAATCGTTGTTCGAAACATTTTAAGTCCATGTTTCCATTTATATTGAAGCAATCCTTAAAAGGTGGGTTTTCGGAAATGTAGCGCCCCTCAAAAAATAAACAGGACAGTTTAAATATAATGTTTCACTAAATTTTCATTGAAGTAATCCAAATATCATACTCTTGCGCGTTATTTTTCCTTTTAATCCACGGAAACCCACTTGAATTGTTCGAGTCATTATAGTTCCACGGTTCTTGTCCCCAGAATAAGTAACAAACTGTCACAAGAAACATCCATCAAGATAGATACATTGTTGCCAACTGTAAAATTTTGCTCGAACTCTTTCCGCGTTGTTTTCATCATTTCAGGCGTATTTCAGACAGCCTATACCGTAGCTAGCAATCCAAACAAGGTTAAGGAACATGAAATCCACACATGCTTTCTTCTGCTTGTCATCACTATATACAGCAATTTAACATTAGAAATGGCAATATACGTGCATTCTGTTGCACGTGAATTTTAAATGTTGACACAGTGCAAACACTGAAAACCACCTGGAAAAGGTAGTTTCCACATGTATCTCATCTATGCCATTCACTGGTACGATGCACATCCAGAAAACGTGCTCGATATTTTCATGCCCGAATGTAATGAACGTGTAAAGGAAGATATTTTGTAATCCTCTATTGTATCCGGAACAACCGGCGCGGCTTTTGGGGATCGCAGGCTGCAGTTAATGCAAAGAACACTCCAGTCTCTTACCCACGACGCCTCGACCGCCTCTTTTTAAGGCATACGTGTGTGGAAATCTGTTTCGCTGTACTCTCTCGCAGCAGCCTTGCGCAGTCATTTCAGATATGGGGAAAATGCAGTTACCCATTTTCAACGTATTATTGTTGTACTTAACTACATATTTTAAAGATCTGTCATGACGAAGACGTAATACCGGGGGGGGGGGGGGGGGGGTATAACCAGATGTGTGCGTTTGTGTGTGGGCGGGTGTGTCAATGTGTGTCTGGGTGTGTGTGTGGGTGTGTGTGTGTGTGTGGGAGAGCGCGCGCGCGCGGGTCCCCCCGTGTA
>JABJVR010004009.1:0-15225 GCA_025773905.1 Chitala chitala
CTCTCTCAAACCATCTATCCTCTCTGTACAAAATGTGGACATTCTCATCCTCAAATGTGTGTCCTTTGTCTTTCAGACGTAGGTAGACTGCCGATTCTGGTCCCGATCAGTTGCTTCTTTTATGTTGGTACATGCGTTTATGTTTCGTTTCTCCAATTTAGAGTTCCGAACATTCTACATTGCATTGGATTGCGTATATTATATTGCTCCTCTTCTGTTTTGGTGTCTTCTCTTTAGGGTGGACGAGTCTCTGTCTTAGTGTGTTGGAGGGTTTGAAACGCACTGGTATTTGGTGTTTCCCAAAAATCTTTTTAGGTTTTTCTGATACTCCGGTCAAGTAAGGGATGACAAGATTCTTCTGTTGGTTTTTGGTGTCAGTTTTATCTTTGTTGGTCCTAAAATATCCAGAACATGCCCTGTTAAAGGCCCACTTAGGATATCCGCAGGCCTTAAGGGCTGTCTTCAGGTGTCTGTCCTCCTACCTCTTACCTTCTGTGGAGGTGGGGATGTGTTCAGCCCTATGGTGCAATGTCTTGATGACCCCTAACTTGTGTTGCAGTGGATGGTGGGAGTCAAACAACAGGTACTGATCTATGTGTGTGGCTTTCCGGTAAACTTCAACTTCTAGGTTCCCATTGGTCCCGATGAGAACTGCACAGTCCAGGAAGGCCAACCTGTTGTCTTTTGTGTCCGCTCTGGTGAACTTGATGTTAGCGTCAATATTGTAGATATGATCTGTGAAGGCCTGTGCTTCATCAGTCCTGAGCTTAACCCAGGTGTCATCCACATACCTAAACCAATGGGTTGGTGTCATCCCAGGGAAGGAGTTCAGTGCTTTCTTCTCCACTTCTTCCATGTACAGGTTGGCTACTATGGGTAACACCGGGGAGCCCATAGCACAGCCGTGTTTCTGTCTACAAGAGCCCCCTTGGTAGGCAAAGTAGGTGGTGTTGAGGCACAGGTCCAAAAGAGTACAAATCTGGTCTGGGTTTAGGGTGCATCTGTCACTGGGAGTGCTGTCCTCCAACAGCTTCTTCCTAACTGCTGTTATGGCATCAGTGGTGGGGGTGCAGGTGAAGAGAGATATGAAATTGAATGAAGCTATAGTTTCATCTTCATCCAGTTTCATGTTCTTGATCTTGGAAAGTGTTCATGGCCCATCTCTCCTGGGTGGTGATGTTCAATGTTTGCAGCGAAAGTTCAGTAAGTTCTACATGTAAAAGTCCAGTAATACTCGTCAAAGCTCTTTTAAATACAGAATGATTTTTTCCCCCTTGTGGACCTATTTGTTTCTGCCAGCTTATTCACATCTTACTTGCTTCCTGAAAGTTTATTTACCGTTTTCAATTACTGCCATGTTTGTTTCATACATTACTTTTCAGAATTAACATACGTTTATTGAGCTGTTCTATTATTAGCTGTTGTCTGTCCTCTTAAGTGTTCAGTTATTTTCCCATCAGTCATGTTGGCAGCGTGGCTGGAACCTGGAGCCTGTCCCTCACCTCATGGGCTGCAGGTCAGAGTTCACACTAGCCAGGACACACACACACACACACACACACACACGCGCATCCACACACACACACACACACACACACACACATGCATCCTATTTACACAACTGCATCCTGTAAATGCACATTCCGCTGCTATCCTTTCTTTTCTCCCTCATGGTGCAATAATGTACATTTCATGTAGTATATACTGTACATATTTGCATAGTTGTGTAAAAATGTACATATATATTTCTTTTCATCTCACCTTTCTAATGCCTTTTACCTTATTTTATGGTGTACACTGGTTCTTCATGGCTCACAAACAAAAAAAGTTCTTGTTACAGTGCAACTCAGCGATGGGCAATTAATTTTGTCAAGGGGCCACATAAGACACTGGGCCTGTTGTGGAGGCTCCGGCCAATAGGCTGAACTCAATTCTGCTTAATATTCATTTTATCATTCTATAAAAAAGCTTTAAATTGTAAAGTTTGGATAAAGTTTTACAGGTAGAGTAGATATTACGATTGGGCAATGAAAATATGAAACAGGAATGGTGTAAAAGCCAACATCAAATCATCATTTAATTAACAATTAGAATAATTTTGAGCAAAATGTGCATTTTGCAGTATTTCAAAGACCAGCATTAAATTAATTTTATACAAAGTACTGCTGCTATTCTGCTTGTAGTCTGATCACTGCATTGTAATGGCGATTCAAATTATAATCCTTGAACTCATCAACCTGAACTCCACACTAAGCACATGGTGTTACCTTTGACTTTGGTAAATAAATAATTCCATGTCTTGTTTAAAAGTCTACATTCTGCACCAACCTTTCTTTTTTCAGGGCAGATGGTGATTGATTTTGCATAAAGGATGGAAATGGCAGTGGTGAATACATATTTTAAAATGAGAGAGGAGCATAGGATGACCTATAAGAGTGGGGGAAGGTGCACACAGGTGGACTGTGTTCCATGCTGGAAATGCAACTTGAGAAAAATTAAGGACTGTAAGGTGGTGACAGGGGACAACATAGGTAGACAGCATTGTATGGTAGCCTGGAAGATGACCTTGGAGGTTAGGAAGAGAAAGAGGGGGAGGACTGAATCAAGGATCAGATGGTGGAAACTGAAGGAGGAAACCCTTTGTGTGAAATTCAGGGAGGAGGTGAACCAGATGCTGGACACAAAGAGATACAGGATGACTGAGCAACTACTGCAGAAGTGTTGAGGGAGAAAGCTAGGAAGATGTTAGGCATGACATCTGGACAGAGAAAGGGAGACAAAGAGACTTGATGGTGGAATGAGGAAATCCAGGAAAGCATAAAGGAAAAGAGGCAGGCGAAAAAGAATTGGGATAATAGGAGAGTTGAGATCAGTAAGCAGGAGTACAAGGAGACGTGGAACAAGGCAAAGACAGAGGTGGCAAAGGCTAAGGAAAAGGCATATAATGAGTTGTATGAGAAGCTGAACACTAAAGAAGGAGAAAAGGACTTGTATCGACCTGCCAGGCAAAGGGATCGTGCTGGAAAGGATGTGCTACAGGTTAGGATGATAAAGGATGCAGAAGGGAAGGTGTTAACAAGTGAGAAGAGTGTGTTGAGAAGATGGAAAGAGTACTTTGAGGATCTGATGAATGAAGAAAATGGTAGAGATTATAGGTTAGATGAGATGGAGACAGTGAGTCAGAAAGTGAGGTGGATTAGTAAGGATGAAGTGTGAAGAGTTATGAAGAGGATGAGAAATGAAAAGGCAGTTGGCCCAGATGATATACCAGTGGAGGTATGGAAATGTTTAGGAGAGGCAGCAGTGGAGTGGTTAACCAGATTGTTTAACAACATTTTGAAAAGTGCGAGGATGTCTAATGAATGGAGAAAAAGTGTACTGGTTCTGCAATTCAAGAACAAGAGAGATGCACAGAGCTGTAGCAACTATGGAGGCATAAAGTTGATCAGCCAGACTATGAAGCTATGGGAAAGAGTAGTGAAAGTGAGGTTGAGACGAGAAGTGATCAGTGAGCAGCAATATGGGTTCATGCCAAAAAAAGCACCACAGATGCAATGTTTGCTTTTAAAATGTTGATAGAGAAGTACAGAGAGGGTCAGAAGGAGCTGCACTGTGTGTTTGTGGATTTAGGAAAAGCATATGACAGAGTGCCAAGAAATGAGCTGTGGTGCTGTATGCGGAAGTCAAGAGCAGCAGAGAGGTGTGCGGGAGGATTGACAGACTGGTTCAAGGTGGAGGTGGGATTGCATCAAGGATTGGCTCTCAGCCCCTTTTTTTTTTTGCAATGGTGATTGACAGGTTGATGGATGAGGTCAGACAGGAGTCTCCATGGACTATGATGTTTGCGAATGACATTGTGATCTGTAGTGAAAGTAGGGAACAGGTGGAAATAAACCTGTAGAGGTGGAGGTATGCACTGGGGATAAGGGGAATGTTAGTCAGTAGGAGCAAGATAGAGTACATGTGTGTAAATGAGAGAGAGGGGGTGGAATGGTGCAGTTGCAAGGAACAGAGGTAGTGAAGGTGAATGAGTTTAAATAGTTAGGGTCAACTGTTCAAAGTAATGGGGAGTGTAGTAGAGAAGTGAAGAAGAGAGTACAGGCAGGATGTAGTGGGTGGAGAAGAGCTGCAAGAGTGAAAGGGAAGGTTTACAGGATGGTAGTGAGACCAGCTATGTTGTATGGGCTGGAGACGGTGGCACTGACAAAAAGAGAGGAGGCAGAGCTGGAGGTAGCTGAATTGAACATGCTGAAGTTTTCTTTGGGAGTGACGAGATTGGATAGGACTAAAAATGAACATATTAGGGGGACAGCACAGATGGGACGGTTTGGAGACAAAGTGAGAGAGGTGAGACTTAGATGGTTTGGACACGTGCAGAGGAGGGATACAGAAAATATAGGGAAAAAAATGTTGAGGATGGAGCTGCCAAACAGGAGGAGAAGAGGAAGGCCAAAGAGGAGGTTTATGTATATAGTGAGGGAGGACATGAAAGAGGTTGGACTGACAGAGGAAGCTGGAGAGAACAGGTTGGTATGGAGAAGGATGATCTGCTGTGGCGACCCCTAGAGGGAGCAGCCGTAAGAGGAAGAAGTTATGTATGACCATGCACCTCTACGTTCAGATTTGAAATTAAATTTTACATTTTATTCATTTAGCAGATGCCTTTGTCCAAAGCAACTTATAATGAATAATAGTACACGTGCATGTCACAAACAAGGTCAAACAGTATTAGAGAATGTAATTAACAGTAAGTACTGTCCTATCCTCAAATTGCACATGATTAAGTCAAGCAATTGTCTCAAAGTCATACAAATAAAGCAAAGACATATAAAATGTAGGTCTTGAATTAACTAGAAAAACATTTACAAACACCATTGCTACACGTGAGTGAATGGAAGCAAAAGATTTCAGGTTTTAAATTCTAAAATCTCTCTGAAGAGATGTGTCTTTAGCTGCTTGCAGAATGTGGACACTGATGAGAAGAGAAGAGCCTAGGTTTACCAGTTTTTGGGATGGGTGTAACCAGTCTCTTCCCATTAGGAGACTGGAGAGAACAGGAGGGGACATAGTTATTGATTCAGGACCAGAGGTAGCGTGGAGAAGTCCCATTGATGGCCTTGTACATGAGGCATCAGGGTCTGGTATTTGATGCGAGCAGGGGAGTCACGTGTGCCCATTTGGGTACAATGTAGATGAGATGTGGTGCAGCATTCTGTATCCTCTGGAGAGGATACATAGGAGAGGCTGGGAGGCTAGCCAGGAGTGAATTGCAGTAGTCCAATCTTGAAGTGACTAATGCTTGTACCAGAAGCTGAGTAGAATATTCTGTGAGACATGATCTGTTCTTCCTGATGTTGTAGAGGGCAAATCTGCAAGCCCTGCAGACTGTGGCAATGTGTTCATAGAACGTCAGGTTGCTGTCCATCACCAGTCCGAGATTCTTCACCAATGTGATAGAGGGTATAGTTTATGTACTGAGTTTCAGAGACAGCTAATTGGGAATGGAGTTCTTGGCTGGGATGATCTGCAGCTAAGTTTTGGAGAGGTTCAGCTACAGGTGATGATCATCCATCCATGTTGAGATATCTGCAAGGCAAGAGGCAATCTTAATAGAAACATCTGTGACTGAGGGTGGGTAGGACAGGGACAATTGGGTGTCATCAGCATAGCAATGGTAAGAGAAGCCATACAAACTGATTACTGATCCCAAGGAGGTTGCGTACAGTGAGAATAGGAGCGGGCCCAGTACTGACCCTTTGGGGACCGCTGTCGCCAGAGTCCTAGGCAAAGACATCTGCAACATTGGGGCTCAGAGAATTTACTGGTGATGGCAGTCAGTTTCTCATCGAAGAAGGAGGCAAATTCCTCCACTGTAATAGATGAGGGGGAGGGTGGGTAAAAAAGACTAGATATGAAGACTAGGTATGCGCATGTTAGTGGCAGAGTTAATCTTGTTTTGGTAAAATGATTTTTTAGAAGCAGACACTTAAGCAGAGCAGTAAGATACCAGGGATGGATACTTATGGAGATCATCCAGATCTCGTGTTTTATGCCATTTCCTTTCAGCAGCATGTAGGTCAATCCTGTCCTTGTGGAGGTCTTCCATTAGCCATGGACTGGATGACATACAATGTGCAGGTCTGGAAGTTAACGGGCACAGGGCATTCAGCATTGATGATAATTTGTTGAACTTTCTCTGTAAAGCGCTTTGAGGCATGCTGTTGCGAAAGGCGCTATATAAAAATAAATTGAATTGAATTGAATTGAATAACGTGGACAGCAGAATCATGGAAGTGTCTTCCGTACTTAGGGATGTGAACTGGTCAGATGAGGGCAAGGCAGAGACTAGTGCAGAAGCCAGGGAGGATGACTGTAGCATAGGTGGCGACAGAAGGTGATGGGGTGTGCGTCATCTTCCAGTGGTGAGGGCAGACAAACTGAGAAGTGGATGACGAAATGGTCAGAGCAGTGCAATGGAGGAACAGAAATAAGTCATATTAACAGGCCAATCCTCTTATTTCCTGCCATAGAGGTATAATTCTGTTTTGCTGTCTGATGATAACTAATCACTTAATCTCAATATCAAGTGATAATTTGATTTGTAGCAATAATTGTTCTCTATAAGCATTACTTAGCATTTATGAGTAAACAGCATAATATATGGATCAAACAACTTTGAGTGTTTAAAAGGTTGATCAGTTAATAACTCATCTCCACAATTTGACCTTTTTACCACTACTGAAGCTGAACCCTTACTTTTGCATTCTTATTTGTATTATGAACATGGACATTAAGTTCTACCAGATTTTCAACTTTATTGGGCTGCTCATATACATAAAATATACTGGTATAACAATGTAGAATTTCAGTGGGTTTGGATGGAAGCTCAGTCATGTGCTAAATCATCTTTGTCTGTGTTGGTCACTTCACCTTTCAAACCGTCTGACTTTAAAAACAATCCTGTGGTGCTATCGATGCTTAAAATAATGGTATCAATTTGGAAACCACTTCATTTCAGCCCCCATAATTGATAATCATTAGTTTCCCCCCATCTTATATGGATCCTATTTGTACACAATATGTCATGTCCAGCATCTGTAGTGGCCTACTCTGGTGACTAGGTGCTGCTATTTCGCCCCTTTTCCACACACATTCACATTCCTTTCTACTTGATAGTTAGTTAATGGGAGGGTGAATTGGGAATGGTGTTTACAAAAGTGTGCTGGGAAGGTGCAATAAGTACAATACATACAAGCTCAATATGTGCTCTGCTAAGTCATAAACAATTTATAGTTGTGTAGTAAGTTCACTTTCACTTTAAGTCAGACTAGTCAAAATTTAACTCTATTAGCGAGAGTTGTGATTGAGGCTATCTTTCATCTTGTAATTTGAGTCACATGTTCTTCCTCCGTCTGTTTTGTAGGTTCTGGTGTGAGTACTTCCAAACTGTCTGCAATTGTTAATATTAATATTGATGTCTGCCTTGGATGGCATTTTTTGGGGTTCCAGTAGATTTATCTTGGTACAACACGAAGCAATAGGATGTTTTGGCCTTCTCACCTTTATTTGCCAGGTGCCATCTGTTGATTCATTGGAAGTCTCCAGGTCCTTATCAGAAAATATGCCCAGAGGATGTAACAGTTAAACAGAAACAGGAATTTAAAAGTCATTGAGCAAAGTCCAAGATAACTGAACTGAGTTTGTTCTCTGCTTTCAATATTTAACTTTTATTGTATTGCTACGTGGGAGAAAAAGAAAGCACTTCTCTCCAGTTGATCAGTCTCAAACAGGTAAGACTTTTATTACCTCACTTATTAATTCTTGCTGATTATTGTCAATTTTATTTAATGGGTACTGATGCTTGTTAAAATGTCTTATGAATTTTGTTTGTGGAATGTCTCGTGGTTTGGGAGCTGTAATTTTAGCTTTGTATATTGCCTAGGAGTCGCTTATTGTTTGAAAATTAAGTAAAGTAAACCACTGATTTCATCCATACATCCATTATCTTAACTGCTTATTCCTGGTGAGGGTTGTGGGGAAGCCTGGAGCCCATCCCGGAGCACAGGGCCGGGGACACCCAGGGCGGGGCGCCAACCCACCACAGGGCACACACATGGGCAATTTAGACACACCAATCAACCTAACCTGCATATCTTTGGACTGTGGGAGGAAACCGGAGCACCCAGAGAAAACCCACCAAGCACAGGGAGAACATGCAAACTCCACGCACACAAACCCAAGGCGGGAATTGAGCCCCAGGCCTGGAGATGCGTGGCAACAGTGCTAACCACCACGCCACCATGCCGCCCCACTAATTTCACAGACTTGAAAAAATTATAGATTTAACAGATTGCATTTAACAGATTGGATTTATAATAATACAGCACTTTATTGTTATAGTGCATTATTATTGTACAGCTATTGTACAATCATGTTAAATACACATCTTTTATGGCAGTCCTTACATTAAGTCATAGAGGAATTACAAGAAAGTGTGAATAAGTGTTATACATTCTTTACTATAATTTAATAATTTTACATTGTGCAGCACTGTGTAATTCACTGTATGCCATGTATGCCCCCATTGGCTACAAACTTTCAGGATTAATGTACACTTATTAGTCTGTTGAATTGAATTTGCTTTATATAAGTAATTAAATTTTCAACCAAACAATGTTTATGAAGATAAAGCATTTAAAGATGGTAAGCAGTAAAATGTATATTCATTTTAGTTTATCACCTATAATATTAATTTAGGAATCTGAATAAAAAACCTAAATTTTCCATGTTGAGGAAGGGGGAAAATAATTGAACTGTAAATTTTAACAGACATTAGAACAAGTTCCAAAGGACATTAATGTTTCATGCTACATTAATATCAGGCCAAGTGAGGGACATTGCTCAGTAACTTCTATTTGCCCTTCACTGCAAGATATACCATGCATTTCTTATCAGTTAACAAATGTCAGTGCACAAAAGTCAAATAGTGTACATTTTATTTTTTGTTTGAACTCAAGAAAAAGTTACTGTCTAAGCTGCCCTAAAATTTAAGCTAATTTACAAAAAACTTTGAAAGATTTTTTTCCCCATTTACATTGTATTTTGAACATTCAGGTAAATTTTACATTGGGTTCATCCCCCAACACAGTTTGTCAGTCCATTGCCAGTCCCTCATCCCCTAATATCGCCAGTCCTCCTGCTCGTCATTGTCTAGTTATCACCTGACAAACCTCAGGAGCTTTCTCAAATACCTTTATCAATAAACCTTTATTTTTATATAATTTTATCTCATTTTTTAACCTTATGTGCTCGGCTACATTAGATTCTGTCACCCCTGTAAAATTCAAGGTGAGGAATTTAGCTACTGACTCATGGCTGAATGACAATACTCACACCCTCAGAAGGCACTGCAGAGAAGCAGAATGGAAGAGTAAAAAAAGTAAACTTCATACAGTACTTCCTAAGAACTCCTTAGGGATTGTTTAGCAAATTATCAGAATGCTGTGAAGGTAACAAAATCAGAGTTCTTATACCGGATGATCAATAACAATTCCAATAATCTTCAGGTCTTGTTCAATACAATTACAATTTTATCTATAAAAACTTTTAGTCTGGTTTTAGAACCCAACACAGTACTAAGCCGTCTCTGTTGAAGGTTCATAATGATATCATGATGGCACTTGACAACAGAAATCCTCTTGAGCTAATTCTTTTAGTTCTCAATGCAACGTTTGACACTGTGGACCATGAGATCCTTATTTCTTGCCCAAGTAGACTAGACAGACTTTGAGGCACCATGTTAGATTGGCTCATCAATTATTTAACAAATGAGAGCTGCTCTGTGAGTTTCGGTGACGTCTTATCCTCCTTTGCTCCCCAGCCCTGGGAACTACCCCAGGGCTCAATACTTGGTCCAGCTCTGTTTTTCTTGTACATGCATCCCCTGTGCTCCATTATCAACAAGCATGATGTCTTGTTTCACTTTTATGCTGATAATGTTCAGCTCTACCTGCCTTTAAAGTTGGGAATTTTCAATCTTTTACAGTCATTGCTTGTCTACAGCCTGTTTGCTTGTTGCTAAGACGTCTATGTGAGTTATAGAAACAGGCCAGTCAAATTAAGGTAAGCAGTTTTTGGTTAAGAGTTTGCTTGTTCACCTAGCACTCATGCTTGGTGGTAGACTGCTAGGCAGTCTCCCCAAATAGGAAAGAACTGAAGTTCTGGGAAAAAAAAACCTACAAAATGAACACTTAACTATGATTTTGAGATAACAGAATTTGATGTTGATGTTGTTGTACCTTAAATAAATCCAGTGTGCACTTTAATCTCTTCTGTGCCCATTTTGTTTGCATTTGCATTTTACATTTTGTTTAGAGAGTCAGAGTAATCTGAAGTCATATCCTGTTTTTAATATTGGAACAAGTGTTCTACTACAATGTAAGATATAAATACTTTTTATACAACATAAAACAACTGAAACAATTCATGGTTGTATTTCAGAAATGGGTGTGCCAAAAACAACCTAAACTACGTTCCTAACTGTTCTATAGTGGTCCATTACTGAAAACTGAGCTGTAGTACAAAACATCATGTAGTTTCTTGAGTAAATCATCACAGTCCTGTGTATTGTAATCATTTGTGTTGGCAATTAATATTGTAACTGAGTTAAAACCATAGTCAGGAAAACATTTTTTAATTATTACTGTAGGAAACATGGAGAGACAAACATGTCGACTGAGGGAACCTTTAGTAAGGATAAGAATACCAAGTGTTCTCCTTGTAGTCCTTGGAGTTCTCCATCTTATTATCTCAAGCTACTTTGTCTATATCTCACAATCACAACAAAGTAAGAATTAATTTATTACCTTTAACATCTCTCTTACAACAGTATTTGTAATGCTAATGATAATACTAACATTTATTTATAAATATATGATCATGTTAACTGTATATGTTAAACATGTCCCTACAGCAGCTACCCCTCCATTATGGCTTCCAGTGTTACAGACAGCGTTAATCTCCTTCAGCATTGTGCCGGCATGCTATGTTATTTATGTCATCTGCAAAAAGAGAAGAACAAACAACAGTAAATAACTCCCATTTGCATTCTTCATTATCTTTTTAATTATGATGATGGGTTTAAAATTCAGTGTGGAAAATTTACAGATGCAGTTGTGACATGGTTAATGATGCTAAATTAGTTTCAACACATGCATTTAAGAATAGCTCCTATGTTAAGATTGTTCCTACATCCTGTAAAATATGTGCTTAACTTTGTGTTTTATTTATTAACTTTAGGTCAACAATTTCCTAATGACAGTGACACAAATAGTGGTTTAATATCAGTACATATTTGACTAGTCATTATAAACTGTGGTAGTAGTAATTACACAGTGAGAAAGTTTCACACATTTACTCTGTAATAGGTACTGTACAGCACTAGTATAATGTATTTAGTTCTGCCCCAATTTCAGGTGGGTAACCTGTAAAAGCTCAGGCCACACTGAATGTCACTTTGGCTTCTTTCATAGAAGAGTCAGCACTGATACTGCCAGCATCTCACAGAGTTAGAGGAACATTGGATGCCCCATCCTGTAGAGTCAAAGTTAAGTATGATTTTGAATGCAACTATATTTTGCGTTTAATTCCTTGTTCACCAATAGCGACAATTTCAGAAAATTTAAGACATACAGTATTCATTACATCCGCATGATGAATTTAAAGTGCTACAGAAAGGTCATGTGCAAATGTTTGCAAAGCTACAGGTAAGTATACCACTTGTACATGCTGAATGAATTTTAGTTTTGATTTCCAAGGTCTTTTCTTTCAACGAATTGGAAGTATGACATAAAAGTACTGAATTGTGATGCAGTGGATATTGACTGTGAAATGATAATTTAAAAATAGAAGATACTTTGATTTCTATGTGACATCAATCTCAAGGTATTTACAATAGTGATCTGGAGAATGCTGCAATGAGTTGATGCCCTGTCTAGGCTGTCCCCCACCTTGTGCCCTAGCCCAGGATAGGCTCTGACTCCAAGCCACTCACAACCCCAAATGGGATGTGAGGTGTGGTAACAGCTTAATGGATGTCTGGAATCACAGGAAATTTGTGTTTTTGAAATAAGCAATACTATTCACTTTTGAATAAAGGCAGCATGAAGTGAAAAATGTATCCAGCATGTCTGGGTTTTGCCAACTGACCAGTGTTGCTGGATTGAGGTTTTATTCCATTAACAATATAAAATCATAATTTAACCTGTGTCACATTTTGCCTGTGGTGCTATTGCATGTGGCCAGACCCCCTTATTACACTGTCTGTCTTCATCACGCTCTCATTTGTTATTGTTAATGTTTTCACCTGGTACCTAGTTCCTCTTTGGCATCTTTACAGTTTTGGTGTTGGCTGTGAGGCTTTGCTGGCTGTAGTGCTTAAATGCTTAGTAGTGTTGCCTGTTTTTGAATTGTTAAGTCAGTTCTTTGTTGTTAGCTTGTGTTTAGCCTGTTTCCACACTTCTTCCCCCATTGTGCCTTTTTACTGTGACCGTTTTTGAATTTTTTACAACCCAGTTACTGTGTTTTCATGCATAAGTGAGTGACTTGGTCTTGTTTTCACATCAGAGGTACGTATGTTTTTGGCAGCAAAAGTCTGACCAAACTTTTCTGGACTGTAGATGGGTGTATCAGGGTCCCACTGAGTTCGGCCAGGTCTAAGATGATATCCATGACTGGACATGCATAAGGAAGTCGGCGTGATGATCTTTCATCTGCTGCATTAAGTTTGCTTGGGCAACCATTACATTTTCAGTCCTCAGCATCCTCAGAATTGCCTGTTTCTTTGTACTTCTGAATGGGAGCTTCGATAGCAAATCTGGAAACAGTTGTCCACTTTAATTTTTCTGCCTGTGAGAAACCTTCATATTGATATAATAAGACCACCATATGTCTTGTTGTGCTCAGTCGTGCCCTGGTGTAAGATTTTTGTTATACATGAAACTGTTGTCAGCACCCTCACCTTATTAGTAGGTCATGGCTGTTGTTCACCCAGCTGCTATACAGCTGTTTCTGTTTCAGCTGATGATTGTGCTTGAACCTTTATATTATATTACCAGTCATTAGCACCTGTTGCAAAAAAACTGTTTACCATGCATTGGACTGTAAGCCTACAAAATCCTAATCTGGGCACATGTTTACATTTAAAGTTGATGCTGTTTTATAGGCAAATGTTGGTCACATCATATATTGATTTGATTTACAAGAAGAAGAGAATCTAAAACAAAGAGCAGGTGATTTAAATAGAGAAGAGAAGGACATTTACTCCACACACTGTATCCACAAGGCCATCAGCATTGTGAGTGATCCCACACACCCATCACACAATCTTTTCACTCTACTGCTGTCTGGCAAGAGGTACTGGAGCATCTGGGCCAACACAGCCAGACTGTGTAACAGCTTCTTGACCCAAGCCACAAGACTCCTCAGTCCTCAGGTGCTGGACTGATCTTTCAAACACATTAACACAGCTCTGCTGCACTTTTGTGATTATTATACAAAATATATAAGCAAACGCACTCAGTCGAAAAGTTAAATGGATACAGGTGCTGAATCCACAAAACTCAAATAATATAAAAAAAAAAGAAAGAGGACAGCAATCCAGTAACCATAAGTTTTAATCAGAGGTAACAGCAGAAACATTTCGGGGGACAGCCCTTCCTCAGTGTGCAACACACCACAACACTACTGTACTAATGTATACAGCTGAAATGACAATAAAAACACATCCTATCCAAATTGCCAGTGTAACAAGGGCAACCTTGCCTGGTTTTAAACCCAGAATGTCACAGCCTACTAGGAGCTACAGGACAAGAGGCTTTGTGTGCTTAGCTAAAGACTGAACATAAAAGCAAAGATTGATTTGAAACTTATTTACTTTGTCCAGTCAAGCAGAAATGGCATTTAATTATTTGAATGCATAAAGCTCTCGATGACAGCTCTGAGGATCACAGAAGCCCCAAAACTCACCACCACTATAAGGTGAAAGTCCATCAGGGGGTATTTAAAGCATATTATGCCTAACAATTTCTTAATGCAATTATATTTAACAGACGTTATCCTCATATTTTACATGCCACATTTATTTCATATGGAATTTCAAAATATAAGAATAAATTTTCTACATATAGATTAAGACAAGTAGAAAAGAGAAAACTGACCATGCGCTAAATATTAATATCTACAGACAGCATATTTTACAGAGCAAGACTAGTTGTTTTAAGGGGTTTATAACTTTTCT
This sequence comes from Chitala chitala, assembly GCA_025773905.1. Classification (NCBI taxonomy): domain Eukaryota; kingdom Metazoa; phylum Chordata; class Actinopteri; order Osteoglossiformes; family Notopteridae; genus Chitala; species Chitala chitala. Next base: position 14,297 of record JABJVR010004009.1, read on the forward strand.
CTAGTTAAGAAGAAAGGATTAAGGTTAATATACCATTTTTTACATACATAACATATTTAAATAATGTATGATAGTGTGTGCTGACATAACATCTTTAAATTATGCATGACAGTATGTGCTGAAAAGAATCTTAGATGGATACAAACTGTGGATATTAGAGGAACATCATGAAGGTAGTGTACAGAAACAGGCAGCTTGTTGAAGAGTTAAACTTGAAACATAGGATAATGATTAAGCAGTTAAATATCAGCATATGAGTACAAAGGTCAGACGTTATGTTACTTCTTTAGTGCTTACTTACATCTGATTACATCTTTATGACATACTTTCATGTTTACAACAGTGTTCTCTCCATTAAGATAACATTCAACGTTTAAAAAAATATGACAAGTCAAAGGTGTAGATTAAAGGTCAATGCAGAGAAATCTGCATTTACTGACAGCTGCTGAAAGAGATGTTGTTGTACATCTGTACCAAAGGAAATATTGACGAGAGAGATTCTCCTTCCAAGCAATAACCCTCCTCCTCCTCCTCTCCTCCCTCTCGTCTCTCTCACACCAGTCACAGCTCTTTTCAGAGCTAAAGTGCAGGTTAACTTGTTTTATTTTTTACTTTAATACCATGTATTAATCATTGTTATTTGTTAGCAATATTAAGGACAATAATTTGTACAATAAAATACCATTAAAAATGATTTTTATATGAACATTTTTGGACATGTGGAACGGATCATCCGATTTTACATTATTTGTAATGGGAAAATTCGCTTTGATATACGAGCGTTTTGGATTAGACAGAATGAATTATGAACAAATTATGCTCGCAATCCAAGGTTCCACTGTATACTGATAATTTTAAATTTTCTTTGCCTAATGTTTTATTTTTTTAATTTTACTTGGTAATCTGTTTATGTTACAGGGTAGAGAGTA